>NAGG01000238.1:0-63224 GCA_003031705.1 Calonectria naviculata | reverse complement strand
CCCCCTCGGGCTCCCCGAAATGAGATTACGCGAGTGTTTCCATTACGAGGCCATGCAGTTTATGCTCCGGATTCTTGGACATTTCGAAACTTTTGTTTTTGCTTCTTCGCTTCGAACTTCAACCCACCCCCTTTTTTTATTTGTGTGTCATTAATGTTATTCCCTGTTACTAGACGAGGAGTCCAGGGGGCATGCTGGCAAAAAAGGAAATTGCTCTTTTTTTTCTTTGTGTGTGCGCGCGCGGGAGGCTACACCAGCCATGGGCGACGATGATTTGGCAGGCCGAATGGTGGGAGTGTAAAAAAGGACTCGGGTGTCATTGGCCACGGCCATTGTTGATTTTTCTCCTCTTTGCTTCTGAATATTTTCCTTTGTCCAACAAAATTCTTCTTCTTATTTTTTTCTTTTCTTTTCTACTACTTCCCCTATCTAGGTTTTTCTTTTTTCCATGTCACCTTGGGTCAGATGGAAGGAGGACGCAAGGATCAGGCTTGTGGTCCGGGACACACATAGCGGTTTAAGCAGGCTCTAGCTGTCAATGTTTGGAACACGGGAAAGGAAAGGAAGTAATGGCTTTCGTAAACCACTAAGTTAGGATGGGAATGGAGTTTGATTTGATCAACAGCTAGTCGTGAACATGTGCACATTGATCTGAGCAGTCGACGACATTAAGCCTGTTGGGTAATTCTGCCCCCAACAGGTTATTCATGTCTTACAAAATAATATGGTGGGATGATAGCCTGTAGAAACATTTCTTCCTCCTGTATGTTTACGGTTTTGTGTCATCCGTGGTAATTCATTTTCACGTTTGGAAATCAGAATATTCGCACCAGAATCTGTCTTATTAATACCACTGACAACAGCTCAATAAGCCGAATTGTCTTATATGGTCTATTTTTCATAAAATTCATCACTTGACTATGCTAGATTGACCACGCGATGGTCCCATCTCTTAGCCCATTAGCCATCTTTATTCTTTTTTCTGAAAGAGAACATCTATTGTATGAGGTTTGAAGTTGTTTCTGTTGTTTATTTGGTGCGCTTGTAAATCTTGGCGAGGAAGGCCTCGAAGACCTCCTTCTTGAGACCCTCGCTCTCGTCAACATTGGCGATACGAGCGCGGATGTCAGTGACAAACGACTCCTCGTAGTCGAGGTACTTCTGCTTAAGGTTGAGGTCGTCAAACAGCTGCTTGATGACCTTCTCCTTGGCATCATCCTTGCGGCCGTAGTTCTCCTCGAGGATCTTGCGCTGCTCAGGAGTCACAACCTTGAGGGCCTGGTTGACGAGCCAAGAGCACTTGTTGTCCTTGATGTCGGTGCCGATCTTGCCAATGACGGCGGGGTCACCGAAGTTGTCGAGGTAGTCATCCTGAATCTGGAAGTACTCGCCGATGGGGATGAGGATGTCCTCGGCCTGCTTGAGGTTCTTGGGTGTGGCGAGGTTCAGCTGGTGGAGAGCGAGAGCGACAGGGAGGTAGAAGGAGTAGTAGGCCGTCTTGTAGATGACGATGAATGTGTACTTCTCCAGGGAGAAGTTGTCGAGGTTGACGACGTCTTCGGGGGCGGTGAGCAGATCGCAGAGCTGGCCCAGCTCGGTCTGGAAGGAGGTCTCGTGGAAGAGCTCAATGAGGTCGACGTAGGAAGGGTGCTGGCGGAAGTACTTCTTAAGAAGAGTGTAGATGGCGGCCTCGAGCATGAAGGCATCGTTGATGGCGACCATGCCAACACCGTCCTGACGGTACCAGCAGGGCTGGCCGCGGCGGGTGATGCTGGAGTCCATGATATCATCGGAGACGAGGAAGAAGGCCTGGAGCAGCTCCGTCATCCAACCGAGAGTGGCGGAGTGGAAGTACTCGTCCTTGGAAAGGGGCTTTCCGAGGAGGATGGAAGCGGTATCGGGGACAGACATGCCGCGGTTGCACTTTCCGCCGAGAGGGTTAACCTCGAGGTTCTGCAACGCAGCGAAACAAACAAGTCAGCAAGCTGCGCATGTCATGAATGAGAGGGATATTGGATCGCGAGAGAGACTCACCTTCTGGTACCAGTCCAGCTGCTGCTGGGGGAGCTTGTAGGAGCGAGCATGGTTGAGGAGATCCTCCTTCAACTGAGGGTAGACGGACTCGAACTCCTGGAGAGTTGTTTTCTGGGCCATGGCTGCGATTGTGTGTGAATGGATGGGAGGGTATATGGATGAAGGGGGAGAAGTGGCAGGGAGCAGGAAAAGGTCGGGATTTATTGACGGGAGCGCGAAGGTGCTTAGGGAAGAAGTGTCACTGCACGACAATTACTTCGGCTGTTGGCGCTTGGCCGTTGGCTTGGAGCTAGCATGCCCCTCTGTGGGCGACATTTTTATTCCATCACTTTCTCCACGCAGGCGGTATGGACCAGCTGGCCACTTTTTTCTGTCTGACAGTGCCCCTCTTTCCCCTTTTGGCGGTAGCGGGGTCGTCCACTTGGTGGTGCTCGGTGAGATCGAAAATTGCACAAGTCAGTTGGCGCTGGTTGGCTGGAAACGTCGAGGTCGGTATGTTTAGCTCGGCGGGAGGCGGGAACAGGACCAAGGAACGGCAATTGGTGGGGCAAGGGTCCCCAACAGATGCTGAGCTCCCTCTGCTCTGCCGAACCTCGTCACATAGTAAATCCATGACGGTCAGGAACAGTGACGGGATGTGCCCGTCACAATCCTATGTGACCCCAATTGCGCTGCTGGCCCATGTCTCGGTAGCATCCTGCGACGTCGGATGGCCAAGGCAGGTACCTTGTACAGCCAGGTACCGGTGTCCGGGGTGTTTTTTTAGTTGAGATTGGTCGAATATTCCCCATCGAGGCCACAATTAATGCCCGAATAGAAGTTAGAAGCAGCCTGCAGCCACGAAGCGCCAAAACCTACATCAGCAAGACCCACAGGTCATGCAAAGTGCCATAAAAATATCCATTGCAAAGTATTAGCTAGGAACTAAGTTCAACATCCCTCAGATGCGGCTGTGGGCCGGGAGGATGCAAGTTGGGTTGTATTCATAAGGTAGTCAGCATCTTGATCCATTGCATGCCAAACACGGAAACCGATTCGCTCCTTACTGTCCAATCAATCATCATAAACGAGAAGTCTCTTTCAATAAGCATTCAAGCACTTTGAGAACCCAAAACGACATCATGCCCACCATCTACCTTCTCCGCACTCTCCTCATGTTCATTGCCTGGAGAACAATTGGATACACCTGCTCATACCATACCGCGTCAGTCTCCTTGACCACGAGAAGCGCCTCGATAAATGCCTGTTCTGATGACCCATTGCTCATCATATCTACAGCTGAGTCGATGCTCAGAGTCGGGTTGCGAAAAGCTTGGAAGACGAAATTTACATCATCGGACCGGGAAAGTCGCTGATGTGTCGGCACTAGATCCATGTCTTTCTTATCCTATAAATGATTCATGCCCTTAGCTCTGTTGGTCTCCATCGGATCCATCCAAAGCCTTACCCAACTACGTACCACGCAGTCTCTACAGGCGGCTCCCACGCGGTGAACCCAGTTGCCACATCTCCACGAGCCCCAACGGTGATTGCATGGCCAACGCATGACGGGAGTGGCGAGATTTTTATTTCGGAGTTTAGGAAAGTCTCTTGCTTGAAAGCTTCGGTTTCAAAATAATCATATGAAACTACACGAGCCTGCACCCGCGGTGCCCCGTCATGGCCTATATATACCACTCCGAGTGACTCGAGCAGATCGAGTGAAGTGACTCAGGGCGCGTATAGATAGTGGGCGTAAAAGCGTTGGACTTTTCTCTCTCTGTGAGACGTTGACAAATCTCATCATGTTTGACTGTCGTGTTACATACATGGCATTTTGTAAACTTGAAAGAATGCCAATTCATTTACTGACCAACCGAAACCATGTGGCCTAATCTGGGGTCAAGCGCCCTAGGCCACGAATCAATACACGAGCTTCTGGAGTGATTCGCTGTCAGGGCCTGATGGCAGTTTGGGAGCCAGCAAACCAGTCCTCGTGCCATGACCATGGTCTTGGCAAATCCTCGATGAACGGATATGGACTATGCTTGATTGGACAAAACTCAGGTGTCAGTGATAAGTGACACATGCACGGAAAATAGCCCGTTTCGTGACCCCAAGAATACAATCCGGCTCCCAACTAGCTAGGAGACGTGATGTCTTGTCAGATTCTGTTCAGATTATCAAGCCCAATCAAAGCCCAAATACATCTCCCAAGACACCCCTCCGCAACAGCATCAATTCCGGTGGTATAAGGCCTATCAACAGCATCATCTATCTTCCACTTCCCCCCTTCTCCATTACCTCCCTCTCATACTGCTCCCTTTGTAGCTGCTCCAAACGGTCCGCCAAGTGTACGGCTGTCCATTGTTGAGGCCCCTGGTCGCGCGCTCTCTCTACCGAGTCGCAGACTTTATCATATATACCCCTAAAATTTCGAAATATGTAGTCCAGAGCAATGGTGAGTGAGTTGTCCACGTGGAGCTCCTTGGCTCTGCGAATGTGCTTGTTGATCTGCTCGTACGTGATGCCACCATCATCCGTGTACCTCTCCAATATGTATCGTACAAAGTTTTCGTGCGCCTGGGCTGCTGTGTTTTCATTCTCGCCAGCCTGTCGCCGCAGTTTCTGGGCAAGCTTGTCAGAGCGGACAGGCGGAACTTGGCTGGCCAACGAGGTCTCTTACCTGACAGTCCACACAGGAACTCCGATTCAGAAATACGTAATTGGGACACTTGACGTCTGGTGTCCAACAGTGAAGGCATGGAAAGAGCCTCACCGGGCTGTTGCAATTCATGGTGCTGGCTCAGAAGACCTCAAGCGTACGACGTGAGGTGAGCGCGGGGGCGGTTCTGCCGTGTCAGGAGGTCAAAAGTCCACTGACGTGGTGTTTCTCTGGGACGCGACGGAACAAGAAGGGTGTTTTTGGGCGCTTCAGCTTTTATTCGGCTACGAAATGCCATCTGCGAGGTGGTTTGTGTCCCTATACATCGACAGTGACTTTCTCCAAACCTGGGGTCATGGGTGCGCAAGAATGACCGCGCCTTTGGCCATGCAGGTTGACCTTCAACGGTCCAGGTTTCTGTAGATTTTGATTGAAATTGGCGAGAAATCTCGAGTTGCACAAACCGTCCTAGAGTATTGGTCATCCTCACATCTGCCAACACCATGGTGGTACAACAGCCGAATGATGGACCGAACATGGCTACAAAGGCGAGATAATAAATCCTTAATGAGGATTGGGTAGAGGGCATGAGAACATCCAAAGCATTGATTCAATTATAATTTCTCCATGAGAAATACCAACATTAATTTTTTTTTATAGTTCTAGGACCAATCTGATGCTTGGGAGGCGAGTCAACTGAGAGGGTTGTTGTCGCTAACACGGTCGTACAGTGTGCGATGTACAGTCCTTTTTACAGTCAGCACGGATCACCACGGACGCGCCTGTTCCAATTGACGCCATCACCAGATACGGGAATAGCAACGCGGCTCAAGACCCATGTTGCACCGTCACTCATTCCTTTGACGTAAGGGTATTCTTTCGATCCGATTCTTGACCACCCAGGGGTTCATTTTCTGCTCTCATGCGAGCTAAAGTAACTTGTTACTCTTGACATCCGCGTACCCTGGTCGCACTTCCAAAACAAAACACCAAACCATGGCGCTGAGTTCGCACGAGATATCGCAGCTGCGGGCCGCCCTCCAGGATGCAGTGGTCAAGTGCTCTGAGAGGTGCTTGTATCAGTCGTCCAAATGGTCAGCTCGCACCATGCTCGATCGCCATCCATTCTATGCTGACACTGCTCTAGGGCCGCCGAGCTACTCAACGCCCTGCCAGAAACCATCGACGACGACGAACCTATCGACGCCTCGAGCGACAAACACACTTCCCCCATATACTCCACCAACACCGACCCCGAAGAAGCAGCTCTCGAAGCTAAGGAACTCAGTAAATACCTCCTTGCAAAGTCCTTCTTTGACTGTAGAGAATACGACCGGTGCGCCGCCGTCTTCCTTCCAGACTCTCTGCTCTCAAGTATCCTTACGTCGCGGGGAGAAAACCCAACCACATCCAAGAGCAAGGGCAAATCCAAGATGACGGATTCTTCACGGTCCACTACCCCGGTGCCCTTGCCTAGAATCAGCCAAAAGAGCCTGTTTCTTGCTTTGTACGCCAAGGTTATGTCGGGAGAGAAGCGAAAGAACGAGGATTCCGAGATGGTTATGGGCCCCCAGGATCTAGGCACGGTGACAAATAAGCAGCTTCTCGTAGTAGGTCGCTTTTTAGCCACTTGGTTCAAAGAGAGAGCTACCGAGGAAGATGACGATGAGGTGCTCGAAAGCCAAGGGTGGCTTGAATACCTGTGAGCGTAACGTTGATCGGCCTTTGCAATCTGATGCTAACTTTGGTAGATACGGAATGGTCCTTGCCAAGGAGAAGAATGACGAGGGAGCATTAGGGTTCTTCATCAGAAGTGTACACAAGTATACTATGAACTGGGGTTGTTGGCTTGAGATGACCTCGCTTGTTTCTCGCGTCGAGGATGTAAGTCATCCCATGTCCATTCAAGCAACACGGCTAACGTAATTTAGCTTAATCGGATATCAAGACATTGTCCTCAAAACATTGTCTCGTACATGTTCCATCTTCACACCTCGTTGGAGCTGTATCAACAGGGGCCAGGCCTAGCCAACTCGCTCGAACAACTTCTCAGCATCTTCCCAACATCCTCATTCCTCCTCACCTGCAATGCACTGTTGGCGTATCATGCAAAAGACTTGATGGCCGCCGAACAGCACTTTAGTCGACTGCTTTCGCTTCACCCCCATCGGCTTGATTCGCTCGATCATTACTCAAACATTCTTTACGTATTGAACCTCCGCCCAAAACTAGCATTTTTAGCGCACCTATGCTCGAGTGTGGACAAGTTCCGTCCCGAATCTTGCGTCGTCATTGGAAATTACTACTCGCTTCTCTCCATGCACGAGAAGGCCGTTCAGTATTTCAGGCGGGCTCTAACATTGGACAGGACATGTCTTTCGGCGTGGACTTTAATGGGCCATGAGTATGTCGAGCTCAAGAATACACATGCCGCCATTGAATCCTATCGCCGAGCCGTCGACGTCAATCGTCGGGACTACCGAGCCTGGTATGGCCTTGGTCAAACTTACGAAATGCTTGAAATGCACACCTACTCTCTATGGTACTACAAGAAGGCGGCAGGGCTTCGACCCTGGGATGGGAAAATGTGGATGGCCGTTGGCTGCTGTCTGCAAAAGATGGGCAGGGAACGAGACGGCATCAAGGCACTCAAACGAGCGCTTCTTGCCGATGCCTATTACGACAGTGGAAGCAGTTTTGGAAGCGGCGGAGAGCCCCTTGGAGGACGCAGCGAAACAGGACACATGGACCCAGAGGTTCTCCTACAAATTGCTGTCATGTACGACCAGTTGGGTGAAGAGGAGGAATCCAAGGCATACATGGAGCTTTGTGTTGCCCAAGAAGACGGCGGTGTGGGCATTGACGGTGACTTGAACGAATCGGTCGCCATCCACAATGATTCTCCGACCGGGTCAGACAATGGCGCCGATTACAACGACAACAATTACAAGGAAGGAACGGGTGTTACAGCAGCTACGTGCAAAGCTCGTATGTGGCTGGCTAAGTTTGCCATGCGGACTCAGGACTATGCACAGGCAATTCGTTTAGCCGGAGAGCTCTGCAGCGACGGAGTTGAGGTCGAGGAAGCCAAAGCTCTAGTACGCGAAGTAAGGGCGCGAATGGAGGCGTCAGGGATGATCAGTTCAGGCCTGGAGGACTAGAAGTCCTGGACAAGAACCATATGGTGATAAGCCATACGACACACCAGCAAGACATCTGGTGGATGAATATCATGATGCGATGAACCATGAAGCCTTATGTTTGAGGTTGTCCCCAATCAGAACAATACAATAGCAATATGCATGTGCCCACAGGTGTAAGATTATATATGTCAGGATTCGTCTATACTATACGCATGGGCCTAATTCTTATCGACGGTGACCATATTCTGAGAACCCGGAGTACACATAGAACGAAAGAGCAAAATGCCAGGATTATAAATGAATAAATTGCACCACACACGAACACACAAGGACGCCCACTTCTAGCTGGGCCAAGAACGTTTGTATAGCAAAGCCCATAGTTGGTCAAGTTGAATGGCGAAGCCATTCGCAACTGCGAATAAAATTCATCACCAATTGTTTAGGAACGGCACGATTTTTTTTTAACGTTGGATCCATTATCGTTATGGTTTCATCTATTCGAACATTCTTTTTTTGTTCCCAACAATTTTTTCATCAAACCCCAGCGTATCTTGTGTGTTTCAATGCATGCCAATCTTGTGTAGCTGAAATGACCCATTGCTTCCATCCCAAAAAAAATGAAAAATGAAGTGCGAATCCCATATTCTCCCGTAACTCCATGACCCATGTTATATCGTAAATGCACATAAGTTTGCTCACAAAAGAAAGTGGTGGTAATATCAGTAAAACGAGCGGACGGAGTGGGAGAGTCGTTGTCAGTACTCTGCCCATCCAAGAAAGAGTGTGTGGGTTACTTTTTGTTTTCCCGTGCCAGGCTTGCGTCTTCAAATAGCACTCTACAACCATAGTGCAATTGCAGCGGGGATAAGAAGGGCAACGAGCCCGGCGTTGATTTGGCTTGCGCCAGCAACAGCAGCAGTCTGCGTCGCGGAATAAGCCCCTGATGTCCCGCTTGGGACAGCGGCGGCGATAACTTCGGTGCCCTGAGTAGCATCGGCTACTTGGGTCACGTCAGCTACCCGGGTGGCTACAACCACCTGAGTGCCCTCGATCAATTGAGTATCGGTGACAATTTGAGTGCCGATAATCACCTCGGTGCTGTCCACATCTTCGTTCTGAGATTGAGGGACGACGATGGAGGTGAAAGACTCGTTCTCCGGAGTGGCCGCGTAAATGCCATAGCTTGTCTGGGCGGCGGGAGCTGGTGTTGTGAGTGTGACGACACAAGGGCAGTCTAGAAGGCGTGTTAGCAGTGTATTTGTAAGTGGTCTACCGGAAAATTGACTTACTTGTGACAGTCAACCATGTGGCCTCGGTGACAGTGTAGGATTCGTTCTTGTTAACATACACTGTGGGTCCCTGAGGATGTGTTAGTCGAGGCAAAGCCGAATGGCATCGAGCTGATGTAAACTCACGGGGCAGTAGAAGACATAGTCATTCTCGTATGTGGTAACCACTGTCACAAGCTCCGTTACCACACTCATGGTAGGAGTAGGAGTCTGCCCCAGGGGAAGACCGGTCTGTGTTGGTGTGGTCATAGTGATCAGAGTTGTGTCAGTTGAAGGGCATAGAGTGCTAGTAGCTGTCTGGACCGCTCCTGAAGTTGAAGTAATGACCCCAGCGTCTGTCGTAGTCGAGGGTGTGTCTTCGCCAACGATGGAAATAATATCGCCGCCATCGGTTGTAGTCGTAGTGGGATCCTGCTCACCAACAATAGAAATGACGCCTCCATCACCACCATCAGTCGAAGTAGATGTTGGATCCTGCTCGCCGACGATGGAGATAATGTCTCCCCCGTCGGTAGGAGTAGGGTCCTCCTCTCCAGTGATAGAAACAATGCCGTCACCCTCATCAGCAGGGTTTGGGTCATTCTCGGAATAGATGCTAATGATTCCGCTACCTTCGTCTGACTCTGATGCGGACATCTGGGCCAATGCAGGGCCGAGCACGGCAGCAGAGACGACGATCTGGACAAATCTCATTTTTGCTGTAAGGCAAATGAAATCTGGAGAATTGGAGAGTTTAGGTCGGGTGATGGAGGGCGTCAGTGGGAGTTGGGAGGTAGTGGTGGATGTGGATGTGGATGTGAATGATGTGATGATTATAGAAAGTCTTTTTCTTGAGGTGGAAATCAGATCAATTTGTATCTGAAGAGCCTAGAGTGATGAAACGCTGCTCAAACCGCAAAGCCAACGAAATCATATCACATTGGATTCCCCTTTTCCGCATCTGGCTAAATGACATTGGATGGTTATCCCAGAACTCTGGAATCAGGGCCTGTCTCTAACGTTCAAGGGCCATAATGGTTCAGCATTGTCACAATGGCTGATAACAATCATTCTGGAGGGCAGACTGCAACCAGAAATGGTCGGTGTCTCCGGTGGCATCGCGACGGGAGTCCAGTTACAGTAATTTTGAACGAGCACCTGTGTGAGTCGGAACTGAACTTGGCAAAAGTGGTCATATGTTTACGACTGCCTCAAGCCGTTTCCGAATGGCAATCAGGTTGGCTGAGACACCCCAGGGGCTTCACCAGATTATGGACCCAGCACATGGCCGCAAACTATAATTTGTTAAACATGTGGAGGGAGGACAACCCGAATTCCGGTTTCGAATGGTGTCAAGTCGTTCATTACCTCACATGGCTAATGAGATGGTGACAATCATGTTAGTGATCAGCGTGTTCCCTGATGAGCCAAAACATGACTCTGGGGAAGATGCAAGCGATCTGTGGAAGAAAAACAACTCGTCATATAACTCCAAGTCAGCCTGAAACCAGTTTACCATCGTTTTATACCGGCTCCGCCTTGCTCGGGGCCTCCTCCCGCGCGGCTGGCGCCCTGTTACACTTCAACCTCGAAGTTAATTGTGCCTGGCGTTCAATTTAGAGCACATTGTCAACATTGTGCTTCGGTTTGAGACAAAGGCTTTGCTCAATGGAACAGTGTCTTAGTCTCGTCCCGCTTTCAGAGTCGTCTTGACCAGGGTGCTGGTGAGGCATGGGGACTGGAATTTATTGCTAGGCGTTCCCGAACGTGACACGAGATCGATTGAGACATTCATCTGGAAATGGGGGAGTCTGCTGGGCTCGGGAAAATACTCCTAATAATAGATCATCCCTTGTTGCTCCAACGAAAACAATGGTGGGACACCTTTTGTGACGTATCTCTGCTCTCAGTGATGGAGTGGATTGGACTTGGTGAAACAATCAGCAACTAAAGGCTTGAACTAGACGTCTCGCACTAACTCTGTTGATTTCCACTTTATGTGTAGTGAATTTGTACATAATTATGTAGTATAAGGAGCGGTCGACAAAACTTGATAGTAATATCGTAAATAGTTATGAAAATAGAGAGCTATAGCAAAACCACGGTTTCACACGAAGCACAAGATGTGCACCCCATATGGTGGCATTGTGAGGGGTCCTTCCTTTTCTCGATGGCAAATGTGATGGGGTAGGAAAAGGGTTATTTTGTAGTCATACACTTACCCGGTAGTTTACTCTATACCCCATAAAACGCAATTCATGGTTCTAGAAACGTGTGTTCTTGTTTTGGTATGGGTGGGTTGAAATAGGCTACGGTGCGGTTGAGGCCGCGTGCCTACAGGGTGGCCACCCGTAATAAATGATTTCTTGGTAAAGCAATCTAACCGGAGCTGAAGGTTATCACAACTCGGTCAGTCTTTCGTTTTATCCTTTTTATTCGTCCTTGTTCGAGATGTAAGGGGGGATAATGCTTATCTTGGTTCCTGGCTGATGCTTACCGAGCATCTCTGTTGCACATTGGATGGGTTGCAAGTGTCTCAACCTCTCTAAGATAGGGAATTAAAGCAACCTCAACACCTACCCCCCAACAACATATCACACTGAGGACTTCATGTGCACATTCAACTTTTAGCATCTATATTCGGGATAAAAGTCGAATTGATTTTTTTTTCCAATAAATAAATGGGAACGCCAGAATGATTAAGAGAGATGGCAAGTCAGCAACAGTAGAGAGATGCGTATGAATGTATATGTCATCCAAGGAAGGGCGGTAAAACAAGACAAAAATAAAGATGGCAATTCTAGAGGAGGATGGACATCATTCCAGAACTACTGAAGGAATCACATAACCAGGCTAACTGCCGAGAGGCAGGATGGATGATGGTTTATGGTGGCTCCTGGCAAAGTGCCTGAGGTCTGATGGGCTAGAGTCATGGGCCAAAGTGATTCCCTGGCTCAATGACTACGTTGATTTCTAGAAGTATCGATAGGAGCGGTAATCTTGAACAACCCAATTCTATGAACGCCTGGGGCGGAGGGTCCGGAATGACAACGCACACTTCATCACTGACAAACGGTTGACTCATCTTCGCGCTACCAGGATTCACATGACAAGCAAAGCCGAGGGGCGGCAAAGTTGAGGGAATTTCCCCCCAAAACCAAAGACGCTGGTTATTAATCTGTGTTCCTATTTGATGTTGGGCAGAGGCTTGGCACCCAGCGCGGCTGGTAGAGGAATGCTGTCACCGTATCGCGGTCAAGTGGAGCCTATGGCCTCGGTGACTGACCCGAGGAATTTTAACTTCAGGAGCGGTAACGAACAGCGTGGGGATCCAGTTCGAGGCGGGATTTGAGAATTTTCACCAACGCACATTGCCATTGGATCCAGCTGTCATCTTCAGGTCAGGAAATATCGGGCCAGAGAGGCTAAAATCAAGTGCCTCAATTGTGGGACTTGGTTGTTCTCTCGCCACACAGTTTGGCCGAATCGCATCAAGGGCCTGGAACGGGAAAAAAGGAAAGAAAAGAAGGAAAGAGGGAACAAGAAACAGCCCACAAATCGCTACAGAGCAGGTGTAAGCAAGTCTTGTCGAGCATGCATAAGGTGGCGTGCCATGGTTGCATGAAGCTGAGCATGCTAGGCGCTGAGAACAAAGAAAGAACACTGGCACATGTAAGAAACCTGCATCAGAAGACAAAAGCGACATCAGCTAGCCGAAGAGAAGGTTGGCCAAACTTAGACCGTCTTGTTGAGAGTTTGGAGAGAGCGGACGTCTTTGGGAGAGGGCAGCGAGAGAGGGGGAGGCACTGCACACGAGGTCATTGTTGGGGCCATCCTCTGCATATTCTGCATCTTGTGCATTTCGTCACAGCGCGTTCCTGATGCACGGCGACCAGACTAGACAGCTGGACGCAGGCCAAGGTGCCATCCAGTGCTTAGCAGTGCTTAACGCAGCGTGTGCGTCCACTGGTTCATCCCCTGTCCTGCATCTTGGAGTTGGTTTAGTGCACTCTGCCGTATTGGGTAAACGTCGGAGCGACCAGCTTGCATAAAGCAGGCGCACACAAGCCAATCGGAGAGGACGCAGATGGGCTGCATAAGTCAACATAAGGGATCCGCCAGACGGAAAACCTACCTGGAAAGGTTGGAAGGGCCGCGCGGCCGCGGTACCCGGGGACAGTTCAGTACTGTCCAGGAGTGGCTAGAGAATGGCTGTGAAAGGCGCCGTTTTGCTTGACTTTTTGGAAGAAAGACTATCGGCGTTCCGAGGACGTTTGGGTCCAGAACCCCAGCTGGTTACGAAAATTCGGATGAGAGCGACGATCTGGCGAGCCGACACGAGATTTGGGCATTGAGCACTGGGCAGGACAGGCTTTGGGATTTCATTCCTGAGGCCTCAGGTGTCCATGGTCAGCATCAACCTTGTGTACCTATGCCCGGATGGCCCGTGTCCAACCTCACCGTTCACCCACTTTCAGCTTCAAAGTTTTCAGGACCGTCTCCACCTCTTCATCGTATACGTACTCCATCCCCGTTTTCTCTTGGCCCTCAGCGCAGATCCGGTACGTCCAGCTGGGTTCCTCGTCTCCACCTGGCCATGCAAGGATGAGCTTTGGTAACGAGAAAAACCTCTTGGACCTGGATTGGCCGCTAACTGAGATGCGGCTCCTCTTCCGTCGCTGGTTGAGCCGGGATCCTTGACAAGGGGGCACGTAGCTCTCGGCTAGAGGACGATCATACAGGTGCACCGAGCTCGGTTGGTAACGTTGGCAGAGCAGGAGGGTTGGCGAGGAGCTTCGTTGGCGCTGCTTGGTGGCATTGTGAACACATCCAGCCATCTTTCCCTGGGTTCTTGAGTCGGTGTGGCAGAGGGAGAGAGGCGGGAAGTAAATGCTGTCGATGGTTCCCGCCAACCTTCCGGCACAGGGTCACCGGAATGCTCCTCGGGGCCCAGAGCACTGGCAGTATCAAACTGCTCCATTGTCAGACAGAGTTTGTGATTACAGTAACCCAGGAAGAGTTGCGCAACGCCAGAAAAACCTTGCTATCAGAGCGTCTTCGGAGTGTCCAAGCTGTCTAGTGCCCGTTCGGAAGAGAGGGCCGGCGCTTGGTTTGGTAGACATCAGAAACGAGAGCGCAGACCACCACGGCCTGATGCACGTGAATTCAGCTCGCTCGATTCCACGTGTTGGGACGTCGGCGTCCGAGGCCATGGTGGCTAGCTGTTGTTCTCGAATTGGGCGTTTTGTTGGCGTCTACGGTACCCCAATGTGCTCTCCGAAGTGCTTGCATAAGTGAGCAACAGGGTGTGCTTGCTCTACGGTCCCCTTCCGATGTGTGTAAATGCTGACAGATGCCGATTAACACTCTCTTTTGTCTGGGTTGCAGCCAGCCCACGCACACAAGCGGCCTTCCGTGGCCCCAGAAACTTCGAAACAAACCTCTCAGGACTGTCCACCTGGCGTCCACCTGGCTTTGCGCAGGTACCAGGCACTGGTGGCAAGTGTTGGACCAATGGCTGGGCCGCGCGACCCTACAAAACGACGACAGGGATGGGTGACGAGGCAAAGAGAGCGATTTTGGGACGGCTCGGGGCACACTCCACTCGGCAGCCCTTGCGTTGCCCTTGCACATGGATCCCTGCACATGGACCCCTTGCTCGGGCCCAGGCTGACAACGTCGTGTTCAGCATGTGCTTGTTGTGCCAAGTCGGGCTCCTTGTCTGTCAAGCTGGCGTGGAATTCATACGGTACGTGCCCTAGGTACCCGCAGGAGGGGAATCCTTTGTGGCCTCGCCACCTGCTGTCAGATAATACTTTGAGCCAGGAAACCCCGGGCGGGGGCGCCGCGGAAGGTGGCGCGTCAACGTCAAAGGCAGAAGAACAAAGGCAGCTTTCATTCCAATTGACGAAATTGTGATGCGATACAGCCAGGCGCAAACAGGTTGATTGTGAGTCGACCAAGAACAGATTGTTCTGAAACACATGGCGTTCGTGTTCCTGGCGGGGGCCGGTTGCTGTCCGCCTGGTGGTCGGGACAGGGCCAGTCAGACACTCCCACACCACCCACTACACCACCCACTGCACCACCGGAGGCGCTTACGAGTCGGGGCAATTCCTAGCCGGCAGATGAAGGAGTCCTTCCATAGAACGACTTCTGCCAACCCTGTGCCTGGATGCCCTGCTCACTGTGCGCCATGGCCCACAGGCGCCGGCAAGCCCAATGGCGGCGCCGGCCTTCAGGATACCCCCCCATCTTGGGCTCCGGCCCCGTCCCTGGATCCCCTAGCATGCCGCCCCACCTGGCGCTCCAACGTTTCCTCGACAAAAATCTGATTCCGTTCAGGACTGGTCCTGAGCGAGATGGGCTAATCTTCCCGAAAGTCTGGGTTCAGAAGCCCTTATAAAACGGGCCATCCCAATCCCCTCCTCCTTGAAGTTCGTTCTCGTTACCCACAATCATCGTTTGTTTCACCATTCTCTGTCTTCGGACTATCATTCCTTCTATACCCCAAGCTTCTCATTCCTTTTGAAGCACTTACATCCTGCAAACAGTCTCTTGACTACCGAGCTAGTTCTCGATAACCACACAGCGTCCTGATTCAATCCTTTTATCAGACGTTCAAATATCATCTATCTTGTCTTGACGACACGAACAGCAATAGCAACCAACTTGCACGAATTAACCAAAACAACCCAAACTCTTTCAAAATGCAGTTCGCTACCGCTCTCCTGGCTCTTGCCTCTGCCGCCTCCACCGTCATGGCTGGCACTGTCACCTTCTGGACTCTTGATGACGCTACCCGCACCATCTACTTCACTCCCAGCGAGGGCAGCGCTACCATCGACTGCGTCACTGTCAGCAACAAGACCAAGACCACTGTTACCTTCCCCGACAACTACATTGGTAACTTCTACGCTGTCAAGGAGGGTGCTACCAACACTCCCGGCATGCTCGGCGAGATCACCTTCGGTGGCTGGAACGGTGCTACCTACTTTGATGTCTCTGCCATTGTCAATGCCAACGACAAGGACAATGTCAAGCAGATGTGGCCTGCCAGCGCTTCCACTCCCATCTCTGGCTGCGAGGTCTTCCCTTGCAACAACGCCTACTACCTCTCTGACGATGTTCAGACCAAGGTCACTGATGAGACTGACCTCATCACCACCCTTGGATCCGCCAGCTCCTAAGCGTCACATCCTGCCCCGGATGCCTCCTGCTGTCCACCCCTACCTTCGTTCGACGCAGCGCGTTGCTTTATGATGACACGACTTCTTCATTTTCCCCTCTGGACACTTCACAATACCCTTACCGTACCCAAATGATACCCGGGTTATAGACTTTGGGCGGAGCTGGTGGCGCTTATGGATGGATCAAAACCAAAAAACCAAAAAACAGAACCCTTTGGGGGGGGAAGTACAGCTACATTCGTTTTGCTGGATTTTATGCAACCCAAATGGTCACAGGCTTGATGCCTCTCTGGATCACAGTATCGATAAAGAGGGTTCGAGTCTGGCCTTCGTTAACCGTTCGCTTCTCTCACACTCCTTTTGCACACACTCTTTGAAGCATTCAAATATTCCTTGTATATATTTCTAGGGGCCTGTCAGCCCTTACACCAGCTATTTGATGTTACTTTTGGGATCAACTCTCTTCCGTCTCTTGCACTTGTGTTTATGATTGATTGATTCCTGACGCCTTTGATCATGGTCTGATGCGATTTCTTCTGATATGACTTCTTCCCACGACCAAGGAGAGGCCGCCGAAGCCCCTTGGTCAAAGCGCCGCGCCCTCGAATGTTTTCTCTCGTTCTCGTCCAGCCCGTCCCTCGCCCATGTGGCCCGAGTCAGCAACTGTGGACTCACTAATTCCGGAAGCCTTGTTACTCCATGACGCCTTTGCGACCCCTGCCGCCGTGCCCTGCAGTGAGCGAGGCCTAGACCTGCTGTCCACGTCAGTGTCGCATTTCCCGTTCTGCCATTGACCAAGTAACTGGACTACTTTACGACGCGGCTCCTGGCTACCGCGCCACGTCTAATTTTACTCACCGGGCCAGGGTTGCCTGCTGCGCAACTGACTGCACATGTAAGTAATCTTCCTTCTTGTGTCGTTATCTTGCCTTCTCATGCCATGCGACTGACGCGCTCTGATCCTTCACACAAACACACACACGGACGACGGGTGCAGCCGGGAACCGCATTGTTGTAGTGAATTTGTTGTCGCGAGCGTCTCGAACAGACTTTCCGGGCGCCATCGTACGCGATGCTCCTTTGGGGTGCATCGGGTGTCGATCCAGCCTGCGGACAGATCTCTTGGCGGACCCGAGAACAAACTGGCGGTAATACGATAGCGCTTGGCTAGCTTGATCGCCAAGCGCAAGAGCTCATTTCCCCCACAACAAACCCTGATGTTCTCAAAACAGTTCTGATCAGCGTGCGCTGGCTGAGACAACAACAAGAGAACCCAAGCAAAGCACGGCTGCAAAAAGTCTCGCTTCTGTTTCGTCTCATTTCTGAAATCCGTGGCGGTGAGATGTATCACGACGTCCATACGACTCCCCGTGCGTGAAGCGGCACATGGCTGGCAGAGAAACGGGTGGGTACATCAGAGACAGTCGTCGATGAAGAAGCCTTCATGACTGAACACAAACCAACAACATAACCAGCCTCAATGCTACGCAATGTGAGAAGAGGTTTTTTCCATTTTCCCTCGAATTATCCTTCTCTATTTTATTCACTGGCTTGTTTCTTGTCGTCGGGGTTTGACGACATTGGCGTTGCGTGTCGTGCATTACTTCAGCCCCGTCGACAGCTAATAAGCCATGTGGCGGGCGTGGCACAAGCCCAATGTCCTGTCGAGACATTTGTGGCACCCAGCCCTATGACTCTTGCCAAGATGCGGCACCTAGAATGAGGAGGACCCGTGAATAGTTGCAAAGGCTTGGATTCAGTAAGACTTTGGCTCTTGGCAAAAGCCTTTGACGATTTGGCAAAGTAAGAGTCGCGACCGGATGCCCGAGCACTTGTCCTAATGGATATATATGGTCGTGCTAGGAGGCTGGACATGCTGGCGTGACATGGACAAAGTCAAAGTACCGTAAAATAAGAAAAGAATTTTATGTGCAAGAATATGGCTGTTCTGACATAACTAATCGTAATGCGGCCTGTAACACAGAGCCGAAGAAGCCTGCTAACTCCATCTACAACAAACGCCTTTCCCCGCCGTGCAAACGCTCAACTAGCCAAAGATTACTTGTCCGAGTCACTGTCCTTCTTTTCGGGTTCGTCCGATTTGCTTTCGGCACCCTCCTTCGGTTCCTCATCCTTGGTCTCTGTAGGGGCACTCTCCGCAGAGGGTTCTTCCTTTTCGACTGGCTTCGGCTTTTCAACTTGCTTGGAATTGACAATGCTCTCTAAGAACTTTCCTGTGTCTCCAAATCCATCAAGTTTACTAAGCTTCGTTGTGAAAAAGTCGATGTCGCGAAGCATGCTATTGGACTTGTCAGTAAAACATCACTAGAATAGTAGGTTTGAGGATAACAAACCTTTCAATGCCTGCCTCTGTCTTGGGGTTTGCTTCATTTAGGCTTGCCCCGAACTGATCCTTGTAGCTTGAGAACACAGGGACCATAATCATCTGGATTGAAGTCTCTGGCAAGTGTTTGGTGAGAACACGGTGCAGCGTGCTCGTCTCCTTTGCGAGCGTTTCCATGTATGAGTGGACGCTCTGGGATCCATCACCATCCCAGTCAATTGTCTTCATGTTTCTAGAGTGGATGGCAGCCCGACCACTCATGATATCAACTAGTTTCTGGTAGATGCTATCCTGGTGCTCCTGGAGGAGTCGCCTGATCTTGTCAAACTCGCCCATGAGAGTGGAGACGTTTTGCCCAGAACCGGCATGCCGTCTGACAAATTCCCGGATGTGAGGAATGAGGGTGGCAGTGAATGCTAGCGCCTGAGATGCCAAGGCTAGATGCTTTGTGGTGATATTCTTCAACCCAGCTGAGCGTGTTGCTCCAGCACCCAGAATGAGTTGAGTGCATCGGGAATTGAATAGTTGTAGGTATGTTATTAGAGAAGTTGCAATTTCAATTGCCATCGAAGGAATACCCGTAATGAGATGGGAGAACTTGGCGATACCTTCGAGGCAGAGAATGGCTGACTTGGGGAGCATAAATGTCTCTGAATCAATCGTTGCTGTTCGAACTTTCTCTTTTCCACCGCTGCTCTCAACCGGCGCAACTTCCTCGTCAGGCCTGTCTAATTCCGAATAAGGCACATAGATTTTATTGCTCTCAACCCATTCAACAGGATCTTGCGTGCTACTTTCCAGGAGAAGCGTAAGCAATTCCGAGTTCTTCTCGTCAAAGTCTTTCGCGTTCCACTGGTCGGATTCCATGCCCTGTGCGAGCTTTTGCATCTCAGCGTCACGATTTCTCTGCACAAAATCTTTGATGTGGCCGTTAACCACGGTCTTAAGGGGCGTGCCGCTTCGGCCAGAGATGGACTCAAGCTCATTGGCAAAGTATAGGTTGAGAGTGAAGTATCGCAGGAATAGATCCATGGGAAGCTGCGCTGTCTGCTCTGATCGAACCTTTAACACCTTGACAATCTTCTCAATGGCCACATCGACGGCCTGACCGAGAAGGTTGGCAATGTCTAGGCTCTTGTGAAGTTCCTCCTGAATTTCAAAGGTCAAGTCAGAGGGTCCTGGGAAACGATCCGGTCTTGGGCTTGCTATTGGTGACCTCACAGGGGGTGACTTCAGTCCGTCCCCTTGTGTTGAATCTGTCAAGGAGCTGGTGATTTCTAACAAAACCTTGACTTGTGTAGTAAGCCTTCTCAGGGTCTCGGTGACTCCGATATAAATCTTTATCAGCAGTTCCTCGCCATCTTCCGCATCCAGAGCCCGCAAGTTTCGAGCTAGAATTGAAGACTTCTCCTGGTTCGACAAGTGTCGTCCTCCACTTGCGGTTGAGACAGACATCATAGACTCGTTATCATCGTCGGTGGAGCTGGGGAGTGGTCGCCTAACCAAGTTCCGGATTTCTCTCAAAATAGATTCACGGTAGGCAACAGTTGCGGCTGATATATGCTTGGCACGATGGAGGCCCACCATGTTTGGGAATAGCTCAGCCTTCAATTCATCAGTGGCCGTCAGATATGTAGGAAAGACCGATGGTGATCGAGCATGACTTCCTTTCGCTCTGGAAGCCGCATTTGTCCATCGGAGCAGGATTTCCTGAGGCGAGACAGATTCGCAGTGCCGACGCAAATCGCGCATGAGAATGGTTTGGAAGTTCAACTCATATGCCTTGCCGACGCGGGATCTGAGCGTCGTGAGGTCCGCATTGACTCCTTGTAAGGCAGATGCGGACCTCAGGTCGCGCAACTGAATCTCAGGTTCCTCTTCGGCAGCTGCATCTCGTTCGCCAGCGATGAGTTTTTCTAATGAGTCAATGCTTGCCAGAGCCTTGTCTACTTCACCCTCATCAACTAATGTTTCGCATGCTGCAACCCCGTCAGCTATTTGCCGCAGTTGTAAGACAGCGTCATTTAGCTGTCGAAGATTCTCCCTTCTTCTTCTTTTGTGGACAATCTCAAGACCCTTTGTCGCAATCTCCTCGTCAAGAGCCTCCAGTTCCTGTCTCAAGGTCTTGATTCTTTCAACAGAATCGGCGGCTTCTGAGTGCAACTCTTTGAGGGATCCGAGAGCGGTAAAGAACGTGGTGGATGCAGTCGAAATCGAATTTATAAGATGAACTTCAATCGTGTCCATATACCACGACAGCTTTTCTTGCAAAATCGCGTTGGTTGCCAGCGCTTTCCTTGGCGCAGCTGCACTGCCATTGACGGCACTCTTGTCACCGTCCTCTGCGTTGGTGGGGCGGATAACTTCGGATCGTTCGCTGACTACATCGAAAGTTCTCGGGTTTTCCAGATGAAAGTCTTCATCGAAGTAGACTGTTGGGATCGTTGACAATGGAGCAGGTCCCTGTGCGGCCGATTTTCGTGAAAAACCGCTGCTCGATCTTCGAACTGGGCTTGCGCCGTCGTTTGAATGCAATGATGAGAGGGATGCCGTGGAACTTTTGCGTGTAGGACGTTTCCTTGAACTGGGCATTAAATATGCGTCATTGTTTGAATCGGGCTCTTCTTGCTTGGTCGTGCGTTGACTGTTGGCGTCATCCTCATTCTCTTTTATCCTTCGGAGCTGATCGTATAAAGCGCCAACCTGTGAGAGGTATGGCTTGAATTCTTCGGCATCGACGTGGTCAATGTTGGTTAAGGCAACAGGGGGGATGTCTCTTGCTGTCGGAGGTTTATGCGTGCTCGATGGCGGCGCCGAAGTGTGCGGTTGTAGTCCAGTTCGTACAATCGGAGGCTGGAGGAGGGTTGAGATGGCTTCCTACTGATTAACACGGGTGGATACCTCGATGAGATCACAAAACGTACCATTTTGGCTCGACTCGTATACCGAAGCGGCCCAGCTGCTGGGGGCGCTATCTAGTACACCTCCTACCGAATGGACCGAGCTTGCTGTTGAGCCGCGTCGCGAAGATGGCCGCGGATGGGCTTGGCCATGCCTAGTACTGCTCCACCCGGTACTGTCAGCCTCCGGACCTTGAACGCTGCGCAGGAACTAACCTATGCAATGGAACATCTCCACGGGTCAGTGAGGAGAGCGAAGAAAGGTTGTCGACGGACTTTGCGGCGCTGTGGGAGAACATGATGGATGAGAACCGGGCGTTGCCAGGAGAAGGGGCCGACAAGGTATGGGCGGCCAATTTGCGGATTATTAGGATATCATCGCTGGGAATAAAATGACTGACACAGCAGGACGGCTCGCGCAATGTAAAACGGTCAGAAATAGAAATTACGACAGCAACGCATCATTAACAGGCAGCACGATTAATGCCTGGTGCTGGCTGAAGCCTCAATACGGATAGGACAGCTTACTGAATGAACTTCGGGCACGTGAAGATAAGATAACGAACAGCTATGCCGTCTCCACCAGCAGCCACTCTACGCGTTCCAAGTTCCGACGCGTTTCTCCTAGTGCTAATTTCGCTGCTGTGCCAAAGCGTTTTGCCCCTCGTCCCCACTCATTGGCTTGAGCCATCACCGCCGCAACGAGATTCTGTCTTGAGAGAACAGAAAGATCTCCAGACACCAGGCTCAAGTCGCCATGGATCGCCAATCTATCTACTCTACTCACGTTTTCGAGCCTAGCTTCGGCGACAATGGCGACACTCGACTACAAGTGCAGACACAGCTCGAAACTTTTATTCTCGACTTTCGTCTTGACAACAACTTTGTTTACAGGTTTGCGCATACTGTCCTGTGCTCTAGACAGCAAATCACTAAGAATCCCGCAGAGATCAACTCCGAGAGAATGCTCTGCTGAAGAAGTACTTCTGCGATGTCAACATTAACGACCTCATCAGCTTCAACGAGGAACTGGCGCACCGGTTAGCCTCAGAACCTGCAGAGATCATCCCCTTGGTGCGTATATCAAACGAAGACCACCTCAACCCTCGCGCCCTCTAATATATAGAATAGTTCGAGGCCGCTTTGAAGAAATGCACGCACCGAATCGTATTTCCCCACGAGCCCAAGGTCGAACTCCCCGAGCATCAACTTCTACTCCACTCAGACGCCGAAGATGTCTCCATCCGAAACTTAGACTCAATGACCATCGCTCGTCTGGTTCGCGTACCAGGTATCGTTATTGGTGCTTCCGTTATGTCTTCCAAGGCGACGGAGCTTCAGATCCAATGCCGGAATTGCCAACACCAACAAACCATCCCTGTGTTGGGTGGTTTCACGGGCGTGACCCTGCCCCGACAGTGTGCTCGAGTTCGTGTCCCAAACGATCCTACACCGAAATGTCCCCTGGACCCGTACTTTGTTATGCATGAAAAATCACGCTTTGTCGACCAGCAAATCATCAAGTTGCAAGAAGCCCCTGACCAAGTTCCTGTCGGAGAATTACCACGACATGTCCTCATCTCCGCTGACCGCTATCTAACGAATCGAGTTGTCCCTGGATCGAGATGTACTGTGATGGGCATCTTTTCGATTTACCAAAACAAGGCATCGAAGAACTCATCAACTGGTGGCGCAGTGGCTATCCGCACCCCCTATCTTCGAGCCGTTGGCATCAAGACAGATATCGACCAGATTGCCAAGGGTAACGCCACCTTCACCGAGGAAGAAGAACAAGAATTCTTTGACCTGAGCCGGCGCGAAGACCTCTACGAAGTAATGGCGGATTGTATTGCCCCGTCTATCTACGGAAACCGAGATATCAAGAAGGCTATTCTCTGCCTGCTCTTGGGAGGATCCAAGAAGATTCTACCCGATGGAATGAGACTCAGAGGAGACATTAATGTTTTATTACTGGGTGACCCTGGTACCGCCAAGTCTCAGCTGTTGAAATTTGTCGAAAAGGTAGCGCCCATCTCGATTTACACATCTGGTAAGGGTTCATCTGCCGCTGGTCTGACAGCTTCCGTCCAAAGGGACCAATCGACTCGCGAATTCTATCTTGAGGGTGGTGCCATGGTGCTTGCGGACGGTGGCGTGGTATGCATTGATGAGTTCGATAAGATGCGAGATGAGGACAGAGTCGCTATCCACGAAGCTATGGAACAGCAGACAATCTCTATTGCTAAGGCTGGTATCACCACTATTCTCAATGCGCGAACCTCAGTACTGGCTGCTGCGAACCCAATCTTTGGTCGCTATGATGACATGAAAACTCCCGGAGAGAATATCGACTTCCAGACAACCATTCTGTCTCGTTTTGACATGATTTTCATTGTCAAGGATGACCACAGCCGTGAAAAGGACGAGAAAATGGCGAAGCACGTTATCGGAATTCAAATGGATGGCCGAGGCGCTGAGGAAGTTGCTGAGTCCGAAATTCCCATTGAGAAAATGCGAAGATACCTGACATATTGCAAAACGTATGTTTCCTGGCTCATTATCAAACTACAAGTTGTGAAAGTACTAATTGTATTTTTTTTAGTCGATGTGCTCCCCGCCTTGAGGAAGCAGCTGCTGAGAAGCTCTCGTCTCATTTTGTTTCTATCCGCCGACAGGTCCATGCTGCTGAAATGGAAGCCAACACCCGTTCCTCCATTCCTATTACCGTGCGTCAGCTTGAGGCTATTGTGCGAATTACCGAATCCCTCGCCAAACTTAGACTCTCCCCAACTGCCAAGGAAGAGCACGTAGAGGAAGCCATCCGCCTGTTCCTTTGCTCTACTATGGACGCCGTCAACCAGGACAGCAACCAGGGTAGCCGAGAGCTCAATGAGGAAGTAAACCGCATCGAGGCAGAGCTGAAACGTCGGTTGCCTATCGGCTGGAGTACTAGCTTGGCGACACTGCGAAGGGAGATGGTGGAAGGAAAAGGCTACACTGAACAGGCGTTGAACCGGGCGTTGATGATCTTGCAACGAAGAGATACCATTGGATTCAGGAACCAGGGTGCACAGGTGTACCGAAACGGGGCTTAATGTGGGCTTTTTGATGTAATGATGATGTGAAAGTTCTTGGTGGTCATTTTTAGCAACATGCCTGGCCATAGAGATGGGTGATACGAATCATGAGTTGAAGCTGAATCCGTCATGTCCCCCCTGTATTAGTTGTGGGAAGAGTGCGCATTCTTGTGGATGTCTTTCATCAAGCATTATGCAGAACCAATTAGAATATACATTATTAGTGTAAAAATCCTGTGTTCAAGCCTCCATCTCGACCTCGTGATCGTGATTCAAATTACATGGTGCTTCGGGATTCGGTGGTTAGGCTGTCCAATCATCGTAATGGGCAAGTTGAGGGCACAACCAACAGCCAGCCAACACAGAAACCGGGCCGGTCCAACATAATCATGGCTCCAAACTCCTTTAATTTATAAAACAATGTAAATGAAAGACATTTGAAGTAATGTAGTCGGCTATGTGCTATTGGACAGAATAACCGCCAAACCAAACCTCCCTCAACCAACGCGCAACCGCGCAGCGCTTGATCTAGTCTATCTCTCGACCGGCACGCTCGTCATAACGTGCCATTTCCGATGCCGTACATCCAGTCTATGATGTCGGCTTAGCCCCCACTCACGGCCCGCGTTTTCAACCTCCACTTCGTGCCCAATCTCCGCGTTGACCGCCCCAAGGCTGAGGCTCAAGGGAGACCATGGCTTGTCAAAGAGGGCGATGATTCGCACAAACGTATGCAATAAGCACGAAAGGTATGCATGCTTCGCCACAGATGACGCTCATGTCCGATAAAGCAAGTGGCAGCTGCGGTCCGAACCGCACTAGTTGACCAAAAGGGTGAGTAACACGGGAGTACCTCGTAGATACTTGCGATGATGATGGGTGGTGTCTTGAAGATGCAGATCTCGGCGTGTTGTTGATTGGCCATGAGATATCGTGACATATTCGTACGGGTGTCCGGCTACGTGACAGGATTTGCTGTTCCGTTGACCGGTCAAAGGATCGTGAATGAGACAGGCCATTCATGGTCCACGATACTGAGAAGGATGGGAGGGGCTGAAAATCGCCAGCGTCAGAACCAACTATGTTCCCTTCACCGCCTCCATTGAATGAATGACGAAGGCCTCATTTTCAGGTTATTTCCTATCATAGGCTCTTTGGCCAGAGGGTGAGGACCTGTCATCGAGGGCTGAGGTCCTGTGCAACAAGTGATGGATGAGAAGGTTGGGCTGGGGCGTCATCGTCGGGCTGTGCCGGACGCGTCCCGCGTTCTCATGACCTTGCCAGAGAGCGTCATCAGCGAAGGGTCGCCCGCTCTTTGCTAAGATGCCGGTCACCTCTCTTGTCTACAGGTGGCGGCATGATGACGATATTCACGCTCCGTACCAGATGCGCCCAGCTCTGGCCAGGGGCTGGTTCTTCATTGATCTGTATTCGAAACAACGCCACCCTTTAGACCAGACACATCAACTACTATGTCTAGTGTGCCATGTGCCGGGGTGACGGGGATAAAAAATCTCGCCATAAATTACGGCTGGGATGAAGACAGAAGCCTGTGATGAATCGCTATCTGCCCTGAGCCGAATGGATTCGTGGGCATTCGTTAAGGCCTCCTGAACCAACGCAGCGAGATCAGCAGCGCCCGAGATGTGCTGCGAAACTCTGGATGGGGGTTGTGATAGATTCACCAGCCCGAAACCACCATATCCCCAGTTTGAGAATGATAATCACTATACTGTTGCTGGCTGGGCCCCAGATGACTAAACACCAAATTAAGGGATCTGGACACGTCGGATAAACTCATCATTCTCTCTCTCGATATGAAGGCCCAAAGGGGCGAGAAGTCCCACTCTGATCTTCGGGTGAATAAACAGGGGCACCAGTGCTTTCCGCGACAAGTTACGCCAAGGGAGGCAGGAGCTAACATCCCCCGCTTCTCGGGGGAAAATATCGCAATATCCAGCGAGGCCATCACCGCTGGAGGCGACACAAAGAGGGAGCAAACGCTAAAGATTCGGGCCGCGCCTAGACCTCAATACCCATGCACACCTTGAATTTTTTGGAAATCGACTCGTTCCACTAGTTACATCGAAGCCCCTGAGTGGGCTCTCGAAGCTCAAAATGAAGAAACGACTAGGTTCCGTCTCCTTCTCCACTGAGGCCCGAGCCTAAAAAAAAACGGCGCATGGCGATTGTCTCGGGGCCAAGTTTATCGTGGAGATTGATTCAAAGCAGTAGCCAACGCCGTATAGATACAACAATGGCCTTCTTAGTACGATCCTTGCTATTGAGCAAGGGATCAAGTAGATTCTCCGAGGTGACGCAATGCGACTTGTGCGATGGATGGGACTCGCTATCCAATCATTGACTCATGCACCATCCCACTCAGCATGAGACCGGCAAGACATTAGGACAATGAAGCGAGCGCCAGTCACACCGTTAGGTACGTGGACTGGCAAGGATATGACTTGTCGATTGCATTCATCTCCGCAATCCCTTTCCCCGGATTTTTCAGATCGTCTTTTGTTTCTAGCAGATCTGCCGGCGACCCACTCGGCTCGTGGGCGAACCGTAAATGGCGTTCGTCACTGTTGGTTGGTTGGTGATCATACTCAGGGGTTCAACGACCTCACGATCTCAACCAAGCATGAATCGACCTAACGGCCCGTTGGGCATAGAAATAGGTCCATTCAGTCGCTGGATTTTCCGACTGGAATCACTTCGAACCCACAACTAATTAGTTATCGAGTTCTTTTTCCTCCCTCAGAGCTGTGTGGAAATTGACAACCTCACTTACCAATATGTCATCAGGACCTGTTCTTGCCCACCAAGTTTGTCGCACCTTACCGAAGCTGATAGTTTTCTAACTATATTCACAGAGAAGGGCATGTTGAGTCGATAAGATTATGTGGACACGCTGCTCAACGAAAATAGCTGGGCGAATAGTCGCTGTCTCGTATTGGCGAGAAGGACCGGCGATGCATCACTAGATGGCGCGTTATCGAGCGAGTTTCCAGGACGACGGTTTGGATGCAACAAAAAGACTAAAGACTGGAGTTGTTTGGAGTTTTAGGTCGGAATCCGGTTGTGCAACACCATCACGATCACGAGCGGCGATATCACGAAAGCCTGGCACTGGGCTTCATTCCGAATATTTTCCCCTCATACTGCAGTTATGAATTGGGGGCTGTCCATCTGGGACACCGACCGGGGGCCTCTAGGCGGCAAGCCCCCCCTGGCTAGCCCAATATGGCGGTGAAGCACTCCAGCCTCATATTTCCACCCTCCCACCCCTCCTACCCTCGCCTTGCTACGGCGGACTGGAATAAGTCGATATGAAAGCGGCTCGTTAACGAATGAGTCACGGAGATACCGACTAATGTCATCCTTGAGCATTTTGCCGGGGGTGTTACGCTTACAATGCTTCGGAGGCAAGCACAAGTCGGGAGTCATGGTACGATGGCGCATTAAACCCGATGGCCAAGAGGCTTGGGATTCTACTTGTCTTCGCGCCCTTCAGCACCCCTTGTCGGTCTCCGCTACGCCATCGTCGAATACAAGGTAGGGAAATGGGTCTGTTTTTGATTAAGGACAGGGCAGGGGGCAGGTTCCGTTTGCCTTCTTGAGGCTGAAAATATGAGCCGCGAACCATCCAAGCCGCGTCGGAGGTATCCCTACCAAGAGGTCAACAGCACATCATCTCACGCCTAGGTATCATACTCTCTCAAACGGGTTTATTGGGTGAAGAATGGGGTTTCGACCAACCGTCTCTATTTACCTAGAGAGCTTATAGTGGCCTGGAACCTGGTGACGATGGGCATGCTACGGCGCGGGAGGTATTCTGTATCAACGGCTTCTCGGTTGAGCGACCGTGGCTCAAGAGATGCAGGGTTTAGACAAGGCCCCAGAAGGAAGCGGAAAAGATGGACAGATTATTGTCGTTTAATTTGCTCCAGGGATTAAAACTCTTCATGTTTCCGTGGCGGCTTGGCCTAGCTTTAGCGCAAGCGAGTCCTAGGGATGGCCAATTTGTGAATGAGAAGGTGCAATGCATGCGGGCCGGCTTGATCATTTTGCCCCCCTCCAGGGTGAATGTGTGTTTGATGTTCTGACGCCGATACTCAGCGCTGGTGCGCCAGGCCGACGTGTGTCTTCTGCGTTGCATCCGTCGCGCCTGCCTCCGCTCCTCCCCCCAGTCTCTTCCTTCCAGCCCCTCACTTCACACGATCTACGACTCGACTGCCCTCCTTCCTGTATCTTCAAGTGATGGGATCCTCCTTCATTACTCCTCGGAGTTCCGGGGAAAGGCTCTTCAGCAACTTATCGGCCGACTGGCCCTCACTGGGCCTCGTTTCCGGCCCGGCTCTTGAGGTTTAAGCCAAGCAAATCACGACCGCCCTCCGTAAGCAGGACTCAGAGGCTTCCGGTTATGCGTAAGTGCGTTCTACGACAGCGATGGCTCGGTATCATTCTCTCCACGAGTTTATTTAAGCCCATGCTCGTCACTAACAATACAAAATAGAATAGAGCTCCGATGCCACTGCAGATCTCAAAGCTACACTCCCGCAGTGCCGCCACGACACATCGATGATTCAGATGTTCTTCACTATCCCCGGGTGAGGTTGGCAACGACCACAGCCGCGTAGGCGAGAGTCGTCAGAAACACCGTGCTCTCACTTCTCAAGATCATCTGCGCGATGGAGGCAAAGACGAACAAGCATACCATGTAGAGGATAGCATTAACGCCGACCGAGGTCACGCCCAGCGCCTGGACCACGACAGGAGCGCCAACCAGGGTCACGACTAGAAGGAGCAGAGTGATGAAAAGGGCTGCCTTGAAGGCCACCTCGGCAAACTTGTGGATTACAAATCCGTCATGCTCCTCCATGCCCTGATTGAAAGGGCTCTGCTTGTCGGTTAGCAGACTGTACCTCTACCTTCACTCGCCGCATCAGACTTACAAAGAGCCATCGCCCCCGAGGATATTCTGGGATAAGCCTGGTCCACAGATCAAGAGTGTCCACGGGGTAGGCCAGAACCCAGTTTTCCGCATCAGGGTCGAGAAACTCGGCATCTGTGCCAAGGTACTTCCTCGCCGTGCCGAGGAAGTTCTCCAACAGTTTGCCGTTTGGTTTAGGGAGCGCTTCAAACTGGTTCAGCGAGTTGACGAACTGAACTGGATATTGATTAGCTCTGACCAGTTGCACACAGAAAATGGGCCAGCTACTCACGATATTCATGCATAGCCTTGCCGAGGCTCCCCTCAAGCTGCTCTAAATTGGGTGAGTTCTCCTCCTTGGCCTTGAGAACCTCTTTCCAAATTTTCCCAACTGATTGGAGTTTGTTCTGAAGAACATATTTTGTCTGCTGGCGACATCGTTTGGCGATGAAATATAGCGGATCCCTGTTGCTAGCCAATACACCAGCCAAATCTTTCAATGGTTCTGTCTCAATCAGCACTACGCCAATGATAGATAATGTGACGGAGAGATGCTTGCCTTCATGGCCAATTTCAACCTCGGGCTCTCCATCATGGGGATCGGAGCTCTCCGGGTCGTTTGGGATGCTTCTCTCAACTGCCTGGCCAGGCTCTAAATCCGGCGCTGCGGATTGGCCACGCCTGCAGAGGGGAGTAGCACCCAACATGGTCAACATGATGAAGTAGGGGAATGAGCGTTTCGAGACTAAAATTGATGAGTTTTTTTTGTCGGAATGTCTTTAGCTGCCCTCAATCGACAATGGGCAGCATCCGCGATATTTATCCTCGATCCGACCCCCAGTTCTCGAATCCCGATCCTGCGAGCGAAGTCGAACAAGTTCCCCGCGCGGAATGCAGAGCCTCGTCTGCATCTGCACGATGGTACAAGAGGGCTTGATCGGCCATCAACAGCGATCATAGCCCAACCCAAAGGAAGAAGTCTACCGATCTTGGCATGCACGAGCGAGTCGGTCAGCCCGCTCGACGGGGGCTTTGTCGTCGCCTTCTGTCGCCTTATGGCCTGCGGCCTGCTTCATTTAGACGTTTGGCAATGGCTTTTTGTACCTTCGAAGTACCCCAGCTGTCTCTCTTCTTACTCGTCCACTCTACCGCCAGACGACCAGCCACAGCGTTGGCTCTGCGCTTGCGCCTAGCTCTGACTACACATAATCTTTAATTGGTCCGAGAAGCGACGAGCATTCCTCAAAACAAAGCATTCTTCCCGCTGCATAACGTATTGAGAACATTGAGGAGTTCTTGTCATGATCTGATTGTGTCAAGTTTCCCTTTCAAGTGTTTTCTTGGAGTAAATGGCAAACATGACCGATCCTTTCAATGTCAAATTGAATCGCAATGTGTTATTTATCCTATAAGTATCTCGCAAGCATTGCCCACCATACCTCAATAATCCACAATCCACCTTTTGATTTGATCCACTCATCACTGGCTCATTACTGAACCCAGTTTAAGACCACTCAGTGGAAGCCAGTTGGTCTTTCCTAAAGTTCTCTTCGTCAGCAACCGGCCTATCTTGTGAACCAAAAAGAGGTGACTCAAGAACTATCGAGATGTAAGACAACTAGTTGCCCCAAGATGGGTAGCCAGTAGTCTGACGTGTTGTGTTTACCTGATTTCCTAGTTGAAAGAGGTCCTTGGGACTCGGGTTCGACAGGTGGAGGAGAAGGGGCCTTTGTTGGCACGAAGACGTCGCGAGTAGACTTGACAGGCTTCGGAGACGGGCCTTTAGGCACATATACCTCGCGATTAGCCATTTTGACAGCGAAGAGAAAGAAAGGCAAGAGTTTAGGTAAAGATTGGGGTGGTTCCCGTGGGCAAGAATGACTGGTGTGTCAAAGGTCAACCTGGAGATTGACAGACTCTGTTATTTATTCTTTTCCTACATCTGTGGGCAGTGTGAGCTGACGAGCCCTGATACCCGGCAAGACGCTACTGTTTTACTGTTGGGATTAGTCTGTCCCTAACGTACGGCGTGGTTTCGCTTAGGCATGCCACTCGACGAAGCTCCAGTTTCCGGCTGGTCATATTTTCTGCGGCCAAGAGGTCTCAGAAATGATGGATCAAATTCGGAGCGTCCACAAGCGGACTATGTACGGCCGTAAACTCTAAATGGGGCTGTGTAGGACTCAATATTCACTCGTCCTCTTCTGAGATCACGAGTGGCGCTTGAGCCCGTGTTTCGCATACTCGGCAGAAACAAGCTGCTTTAGTTTCCCATCTCTAGTTTTCTTATACTGCAAGAAATTGCGGGTTGCGCGTGAAGCGATGGTACAGAGCGCGGCCTGAGAAGTTCCCGAGAATATGGCATCGCTCCCCGTTAGTCCAACCCCGGGCCGAGTACGTACTATGCTCAACCGCCTCTCTTGGGTGCATTGACATCTCGCCCTGTAGTTTTGTGGTCCAATAGCAGCATGGAGCTAGTATAACCCTTGGAGTTCGATCGACGATGCGGTCCTCAAGGGGGAGTGACGAATCTCGCGTTCTCTCTAGATGACAATTTGCATCCAGCACGTCAAACACAGGGGTCGAACAGCCAGCCCGTTATGTTTACACGCCCATCAACCCCTGCATCTTCTCTCCCAATCCCTTACTCCACTGGACGAACTGGCGGCTGGTGCCGGTCGCATGTTTCCCCTGTAAGCAAGGCCCGGTCCATTAATCCCCGTCTTGGGCAGGGCTTTTTGACGCCACCTCAACAAACCCATACAAATTATGAAATCCCTGTATAACACTATATCATCTTGGGAAATGTTACAATAGTGTTGGTGAGGGGGGAGTGACAGCACCGAAAACGGGGTGTTTTCCCAGAACTAGTGGTCTGCCCTGCAATCGTATCAAAGGATTGGCCGCTCCAACTTTTCGATCACACCCCAGACCTAAACATTACCTCTTCATTCAAGGAGAGAAAAATTTTAACCCAGGGGTGTACTCGTCGTACATGAGGGGAAACGATGGTGTAAGCTAGCTATGCAGGCCTCGCTAGGTCAGGCCTGGCCAAGCCATGTACCGGGGAGAGATAATGTCAGCCGCGTTGGCGTCGTGTAACCCTTCATTGTGTATCCAATGCATAAACGTGGTACTATTGGGTGGGTGTACAAGAAATGGTTGCCTGCTTATGCTAGAGCACTTCCACCTAGCCTAGCGCCAGTTCCAACGTTCGTGACACGAACTCGGGGCCATCCACACCTAGATCCTTGTCGGTACTACGATTTTTTCCTTATCTTCGGGCCAAATGCCGTCTTCCAATCTCCTCTTTCCCCTTCTCTTGATCATCTTTCACTTTTCGTGGTGTTTCCCCTTTCCTCTTCCCGCTCGGTGGGCTTCATGCAGACACACAGGAGATGTGCTCCGGACAAATGAGAAACATTCTCGGTCATCTGAGGTCCTCCTCACACGTTGCTTACCCTAAACTCCCAAATAATTTACGGCAGTTTAGCATGGATCCCTGTCATCGGTAGTTGCCGCTAGGTTCCTCGAAGCGCTCTGCTGTGGGGTTAAGGAGGCGGCTCAGAGTAAGTGGAGAGATATTCCCTGGGGTCTTCTCTAATCTGAGTCGTTTTACAAACTCGTGGATCCATCTGGTTGCGGAGGTTACATCGCGTCATGTCTTGTTCCTTCCAGGCATCGAGGGCTGCCCGCCAACTGACGCCAAACGTCTTTAGATCGTGATTCACAATCAAGGCAAAATGGGACATTGTTTGCTTGTCTTCTATACAGAATTCACCTATTTGTTTCTATTGAGCCCATTGTGTTTATTGTTTGTATGGGCGTTCGCGCTCTCACCTTTCCGCATGTATTCAACAACTCCCCTCAAGTCACTTCGCCTTGCCTCGCCTCGCGGTCACATTTGTTTGAGCCTATCAACAAATAAATGGCAAATATATACACGCTGGGTCTATTATTTAACTTAAAATCTAGTTACAAGTGCCCCTTTCTATATAATAGTACCTTGAAGCCGCCACCCGTTTCTCTCTTTCCTTTCCTTCAAAATGTCACGACCAAACGGCTCACTGTTGGGCTTCTTGGCAAACCGAGACACTCTACAGATGGATCCCAATAAAATCGTTCGTTCTGCGCGCCATAATGGCCTTGGCAATGAGGATGCCGTCTTGTTCACCCAGATCGCCATGGAGCAGATGCAGGTTCTCCAGAGACAAAACCCATATCGCAACGGCCCTGTGCTTGGAAGAGACCTCGCACAAGCCATAAAGGAGCGCGCCATACTTGAAGCTCGGCGCAAGTCACCTGAGGAGAATGGCACGGCATCCCATGGCATTTCCGTGGATGAGCACCCTGATGGTGACCCATACGAGATTGGAAATGGAAAGATTGCTGTCGAAGAGAATAACATGTACGGCCAGACCCGAAAGAGGTTCAAATTCGCCCAAGATGGCCTGGACGAGTTTTTCGGGGGAGAAGACCCTTACGACCTCAGCAAAGACATGAATCGGCTCAGTCTCAAACACACTAGCCGCGACATCATCAGTGCTCTCTGCCAGGACATTGAGATTGCCGTTGAGATTGGAAAGTATCTGGGTCCCCAGGACATTGTCAACCTGTACTCTGTCAACAAGACCTTTTACACAACGGTTCGCCGCCACATGCTGTCTTCGATTCGCTCTTGGGTATCCTACAATGCCCCTGAAGCCGGCGAGGTCTTTGCCTTCAAGCTCTACCGACGAGCATTAATCCCAGACCCAGTAAAGAGATCTTGGGGCGATCAGTACAGAGAGCAACAACACCTACTTCCACCTCACGCGCGGGCCGGTGTTCGATTGATCCCTGGCATGAAGTACCTGCAGCTAGTCCTCGGCCGCCATCGATACTGTCGAGAAATCATCGCCATTATGGCTCGCAACGGCCATCGAATGCCTCCGACCATGTACAGCACTCTGCTTCGTATCTGGCTTCTGACGGAAATCGCCACCTCCAGACAACGACAGGCTTTCTTGAGCTGCAAGAATACGTGGACCGATCGAGACCTCTACAATGCTCAGTTTTTCTTTGTAAAGCTTAGCATGCATTTTTGCGATCCCGTCTACGGTCCTACCTCTCACAGCCTTGTCCGGCTTATGCTTGGTCAGAAAGGTCTATACCCGCTTTGGCAGATGTTAATGGCCAAGAAGTACACCACTTTCGGGGACTTCCTTAAGCTCAAGATGCGATATGATTACCAAATCCCCAGGAGGTTTTGGCGTGAATTGTCCAGAGATACCTCGGGCAATGCGATGCTCCACGGGGTTCCTTTTCATGAAATTGGGAGGGGCCATTGCGAAGGCTGGGGTGCTGGCGAGCAGCATCTCATGCGCCCCGACGAGCTCGTTCCCATCGAGGCCGTCAAGCGTGGACTCTACCTGGATGACCACCTGACGGACATGCTTGTCTGGGGATACATCGATTTTGAAACAGGTGCGAATCTTGTGCCCAGTGAGGAAGAAATGTACATTGAGAATGACGAGGTCGTCCTTGCACATATGGATACGCGACACCATTGGCGACGCAAGCATGTTCTCAAGAAACGCTGGACCCAACTTACTCCGGAGCAACAGCAAGAGATTAGGGACGAGGATGAGGATGATCGACTTCGAGCCATGGCATTCTGTGGCAAGGTGGCTGACGGATTCGATTCGGATGATGAATGCGATGGTGACAGCGACGGTAATGGTGATGCTGACAGTGACGGTGACGGTGACGGCAACAATGACGGTGATGATGACGGTGATGGTGATGACGATCGCCAAGAGGATGACAAGTCTGGCTAGGATCTGGAGGAGCCTTACTCTCTTGACGATGAAATCAACCGCGGATTCCAGCTCCGCCCTTATAAAAGAGAACAATCGTCCAAAGTCCCGGCTCTCAATGATAAGAAAGGCTGGGACTTCTTTCTCCGACATTCTTTTCTCGGAATGGGCAATGATCTGTTCGCCGATGAGGAAGATCCAATGCAGGATGAGGATGCCTCTCACGCCAAACTTGGGCAGGCAGAAATGCAGAGTGGGATAGATCAAGGCACCGAGAACCAAACCCCTATCCAACAAGCCCCTTTTCAGCAGCAAGCTTCTACAGCCCCCGTTGGCGACACTGGCAACAATGAGGGCGATTATCGTGACGGCGTCAACTATAAAGATTTTATAATGTCCGGCGACAATCCAATGTTTCCACCAGCTTTCCCCGTCGCCCCCGTCCAACCGTCCTCGCTCCCACACGATGCTTCCCAAACGAATCAGCAGTACGTACAAGACGGATGGCCTGGATCCGGGCAGTTTTTCCATACTCAGCAACCCCTAATGTACCAGACTTCATTTCCACAGGCGATGGGCCAATTGCCGTTTGGGATAGGACCTCAACAGTCAGTGGCACAGGGTCTTGGGCAACAGCCTCAATTCCCGCCAATGCAGCTGTCAGGCTCCCAGGGTCTTCAGGCGCAGCAAGATCAGGGACCCCCCAACCAATCTTGGCAGACACTGCCCTCTCAGCTCATTGCCCAGAACCCAGTGCACATGCAACAACTCCAGCAGTTCCAGCAGTTCCAGCAACAACCACAAAACTCGGGAATTCACGTCATGGAAATGCAGCCCTCGACAACTAGTGATCCAAACGTCCATTACCAAGGCAACCCGAACTATGGGATGCCGAATCCAGGCGCCCAACTTTGAGCGCCCATTGTACCAGGCCTATGGGGTGGCCTTGTTCGTGGGTAAATATAGGGAAAGGTGAAGCGGGCTTGGTCATGTTTGTAAAGAATCGTAAGGCATCAAGGGTGGACATCCTACGGGGTAGCGATCTACGAGGAAACCATTGTTCACGGTTACGGGGAATGGGAGGTAGTTTAGGAAGGGGAAAGTCTACATCACAATGATGCTACGAGTGTGTAGTTTTTATCAACCACACTGCTACAGATTTACAATTCATAGAATTGCAAATACTACGGGTGTGGCTCCGGTGAACCGGTTAGTTTATCTTGATGCTCAAACGCCGTCTTGTTCCAAACACGTCTATTCTAACTATCTACTTTTTTCTCACACTCGTCTATCTGTAACTACCCGTTTTCCTTGCCCTCCAGATCCACCATTTTCCCAAACTCCCCCAAGTCCCGCACCTAGGCTCTCGAACAAGTAGCATACATGGGGAAAAAAAAAAGAAAGAAACCACTTTTTTTTCTTTGGTCTTGGCGAATTAGCAGAAGGGCGTGGGCCAAAGGTTCAGCAAAGAGCCCACAAATACAACTGCGAATAGCAACAAGAAGACAAGAAACGAAAAAACAAAAAATAGAACACCCCAAGCGTTTTATAAAGAACGAAAAAGGACATTCTTTTTTGCATCCTAGCATATGCAGAATCTGTGACACGAGGTATATATGCCCCAGAAGAGATTACTTATGGACAGAAAAGAGGGGGGGGGGAGAAGCGATGAGAGAAAGCAAGCAGCAGAAATGAGACAACCAAAAAAAAAAGACAATGAAAAGCGAGAAATAAAAAGCAGTCAAAGCCTCCGACCCGAGCCCAGCCAAACCAACCCAAGCCAGGTTTATTCCATCCAATCCGTATGAATCCCGTTGTCCGTCGCATCCCAGCCAGTCTCAGTCTCAGTCCGGTACAACCAACCCCAAACCCCGGCCATGACAATTCCCACCTTCGTCCTACACACTCGACACAGAATATCCCACCAAGTTTTTTATGTCTCGACTAAATTTTTCTGGTTCTTCTTCGCCCTCTCCGCTTCCCAGGAAAGAAGAGTTGACACACAAAAAACGGTTGACCAAGGCAGTAAATGAAAAAGAGGGGAAAGAAAAAGCAGCCCATTTGAATTCTTTGCTGGAGAGATGGTCCCTCGTTGAAGACGAGAAGAAGACACGCCGACGAGAGAGAAGAGCAGGGCAAAAAAACCACCAGCACCCGATTCCCATCCAGCCAGCAAAAGCAGAGCAAGTAAGATATAAGCCAGCCTTTGTTTGAGAGAGATTTTGTTTTCCCTTTGCACTCCCCGACTCCTCCGTCCGCCAAGTTCCCCGAAATGCCCCCAAGGTTTGGTTTCCTGCTACCAGCTCCCCAGCTCCCGCGCGTCCCAAAAATAAAAGAGGAAAAAGAAAGCATACAGCAAAAAGTGAAACGAAGAAGCACAAGCGCAATATATGTGTAAAGGGGGGGGGAATGTGTGATGAATGTGGGGGATGGTTGGCGAGATGGGAAAAAAAAAAGCGAAACAAAATGAGAAGAACAACATGAGAGATGTAGAATGAGGGTGAGATGAGATGATGACCCGGGAAGATGAGAAAAGGGAGGATGACAAGACAGAAAAAACAGTTTTGTCGGGTTAGCAAGCCCAACGCCGGCGAAACTGGATATTTGAGTCACACACAAAGGCCAAGATATACCCTTACACTCCCCTTCGCTATGCACCCGAGCCCCGGAACCAGTTTTCCAGCAAAAGCAGCCCCCATCCCGCTGAGAATGGACAGCGTCTTCGAGATCCCGCCGTCCAGAAATAAAAGAGAGAAACAATAGGGACCACGAAACCCAGCCTGTCCACGAGACAACAGCCTAGCAATATCCCCCACCCCGTTACCAAGAACCGATAGACTCGTCAACCCTCCCAAAGAGCAGCCCTGGCATTGGCAAGGTATTCACTTTTGTCTTCCAGCCCTCGAAAAAATTTAACATGTCCCCCGCCTGAAATAGTGTCCGACACTCCGATCCTGGTCTTCCGAAACCAATACACACCGCCTGCCTTTCCTCAAAGAGAACAACCAAGTCCAGAAGTTATTTGCCAAGGTGAAATGCTCTATGTTCATCATTCCAAAGTCGTTTTGCGCAACAAAAAAGCGACACGAAATTCCTTTTTTTTTTCCTTCGCCCTCGAGCTGATGATGATGTCGATCTAAGGAAAGCGTGTACACAGCGCCCTGGCTGTAGCAAAATGTTTTCTCGATATTTAAGCGGGCGACTTGCTGGGAGGAGCAGAGCCGCCGTTCTGGCGCGCATCACCGCCACTCACCGAAAGCCCGCCGATGCCGCTGGAGAGAAAGGCAAACGGGTCGTTCTCGCCGTTGTTGTTGTTCGAGTTGTTGTTGTAAAAATTGTTTGAGGGGCCGGCCGAGGCGGGGCCGTTGCTCGCCGACTGGAAGGCGGCCTCAGCAGCCCTGCTGTCGAAGGGTCCCGCGGAATGCGATCCGGGGGCCGATCCAAAGCTGCCGTGGGTGTTCAGGGAGCTAGGGTAAGCTGCTGCGCCTCCACCCAATCCAGAGGGAAGGTAGTGGCTGGGGGGGCCGCCAAAGTGCTGGTTGTAGCCGCCAGATCCGAAAGAGCTCGCGGAAGAAAAGGGGCCGCCGGGTCCGGGAGTTCCAGCCATGGAGCCCTGGCTCATGCTGTATTGAGACGAGTTGTCCATGGGCGAGGGATATCCAGAATCGGCGACGACTGCCGCACCCGCGCGGCTCGCACCACATCGCAGACAGCAGACGTTCTTGGCAAAGTTGTGGTAGCCACACACTTCGTTGCCACACTTCCAATCACCAGCACGGAACGGGACGACGCCACTGCCACCCATGCGGCCGCCGTGGCCCATGGGACCGTGGTGGCCACCGTGAGGAGGCGGCGGCATCATGGCAGGCGGCCCGTAGCCACTGTATCCGTAATTGTTGCCGCTCATCTCATTAGCAGGACCGGCGCCAACGGCGGGGAAAGAACATCGGAAACAAGCGGTTCGGCGCTGGAAGTTGGAAAAGCCACATGAGGGGCAAGTCCAGTCACCAGGTCGAGGTCTGTTCTTGCTGGGAGGGAAGGGAGTGAGGATGTCCTGGGCGCGGTCGAGGACACGGCTTGATGATGGCGAGACCTCGATGGCCTTTTCGTTCAGGGCACGGCCATTCATGCAAAGGCTTTCAGCAGCCTATTTCACAAGTTAGTAACTGGTCCGATTTCACAAAATTTTCAAGGTCTGGAGGGATAAGAATTCTCCCAGTGACTACCGGGGCTTCTTTTTTGTTTGTTTCTAAACTCACCTCCTCGTGGGAAGAGAAAACAGCAAATCCAGTGCCGGTGGGCTTGTGTTGCTCGGGTGTGCGTAGAGTCCAGAAGGCAATGGGACGGCCACCGAATTGAGTGAACCAGCTCTCGAGTTCAGACTGAGTAGTGTCATGCGGCAATCCAGACATGTGGAGGACCTTACTTCTCTCGGAGAGGAAGGCTCTGACATCAGCTCGAGCATCCATGGGACGGGTCAAGACGTCGGGATGCTCCTGGGGGGGCTGCGACTTGCGAATGAGACCGCGGAGAACACGGGCAAGAGTGATGGCCTCCTCCATCGCTCGACGAGGAGAGGCGGGGGCCAGGGCCTGCAAGTGGAAGGGCAGGTTGTGCTTAATGGGAGCGCTCGACTGAACAGGCTCAACCTCGAGGGCAGCACAGATGTTGGAGAGCATCGAGGGTCCAAAGGGGAGCGACTCGGGGTGGTGTTGCTGCCATCGCTGGTACTCGGTGCGAAGGTCGAAGGTGCGAGAGTGCTGGAGGTAAGGGGGCAGCACGACGGCCTTGTCGCGGGCCTCACGGGGGAGCTGAACTCGGAGATCCCAGGCATCAAGGGTGACGAAGACGAAGTCGAGATTCTTGGAGGTCAAGTACTCGGTAGCAAATGTGTCGAATCGGGTGATAGCATCTCTAAAGGTACCAGCGTTTCGAACATGCTCCCACGTCAGGGTTGTCAGGCTCGCTAGAAAATTGGTCGTTAGCCCGTGGTTTCGGGACAGAATGCATCTCTGGAGCAATTTCGGCCAAGGCACTTTTCTTAACCAGGCAGACCCACGGGTAGCGTGCGGCGGGAGAGAGAATTGTGACGTGATGGCGCGGAAAACTTACTGCACAGGGGAGTGATGGGAGTGTTGACAGGCTTGACGAGGACGCTCTCGTGAGTGATCTGGCAAGCAAAAAAAGAATATTGTCAGCGGGATTGCTCGGGGGGCGACGGCGGGTTGGCGGTCTCCAAGAGCCATTTGGCAACTCACCTCCTCAAGAGAGTTGGCATCAAGCAGAATCCAACCAAGCTCAATGACCTCGGCCGAGTCCTTTGTCACATAAACGCCGTGCTCGTCGCAGGTAGTCGCAACGTGGATGACGACATAGCGATCGATGTTGAGCTGCTGTTGCGAAGCCATGGCTGCGGTGCGGAGGGTTCGGTCGGACGAGGACCGAGTGTGTGAGGGAAGCAGGGGAACCGGGAAAGACGCAGACGCGGCTAATCGGTGACGGCGGCGGCAGCGACGACGAAAGGCGGAGGGGAGGGGTTCGCGAGGAATTCGACTCGACGAGGTGCTCGACGAGGAACGGAGGCGAAAAAGAAGTCAAAAGGTATGCAACTAGCCCGTGGCCCGGCCAAGTCGCGATGCGATGGAAAGGTGAGGTGAGAGAGGGAGAGGTGGTCAACGTTGGGCCGAGCCGGAAAGCTTCAGGAGACAACAGGGAACACCACCGAGCGAGTGTGCACTGTGCCAGAGCAGAAGAAAAAAAAAAAGGGCCGTGGGCAGCCTTTGGGCGAGGGGTAGGCCCTTGTGCTGGAGCAAGCCAAAGTGTGCTGTGCCTGGGAGTGCTACCGCCTGTGTCTCTCGCTGACAGAGGGAGGAGTCCCGGGTTCCAGTTAGTACTGTGCCTACTGCCTACTGCCAACTGCCTACTACGGCCTCTACGCTCAATTGGACCTGGATGGGGCGGTTTTGCATGTACCTGCAAAACAACCCGGTATTCCAACACGACTTGGCTGACCCTGGTAGTGGGGAATGGAAAAGGGGATTCGACAGAGGAAGGGCCAAAAAAAATTATGAAAAGTTGATCGATGGGATCAGGCAGGCAGGCAGGCGGCAAAAAAATAAAGCCCTGCCCGGGGGGGTATTCGCCTCTGTCCAAGACGGCCATGTCGTGTCTATTTTTGAAGCCAGAACCGAAGACATTTGGGGCGGCGAGGAACGGGAATGAGGTGAGAATGTGCCATTGTCACATCCCTACCTACTTTGGCTAACCCCCCCTCCAACCCAGTCGCGCCGCGAGAACGGCATGGCACTTCCAATTGTGCGCTGTTGCATTTCAGCGGTTACAGGCTCTGTCCAGAAGCTGCAGGCGGCCTGCCAGGGAGACAGGGCCCCTATCCTTTCGGGGAGCGGGGAAGCAAACTGTCCACGAGAGGAGCCCTGCCAAATGAGCCATGGGATTCAGGGATGCGACCCGACAGCTGGGCCATCCACGCTACATGCTACCGCCTGCCCAGACCTCAGTGGAGCGGGGGTCCCACTCTGGGGGCCATGGGCCCTACCTAGGTCAATCTACTTTAGGCGGGCTTGTAGCGGAGGCGGAGGCGGCTTTGCTGCGGTAGGGTCACCACCACCAGCATCGCCGTTTTGATGGGGAGATTCTGCATGGGTGAGCAGGTACTCGTGCCGACGAGGCGAAATGAGTGCGTCCACAGGTACCGACACCCCCGTCTGGCTGCCTTCTCTCTCCCGACGCTCCGTGAATCCTCCATGGTTGTCCCAGAGAAGAGGATTGATGGAATTGCAAAACCAGGTGCCTGCGTGCAGGAATCGTGCGTGCTTGTTATTTTTAACCATGATACGAGTACAGTTTTTCTTGAGTGCAATTTGTCTCACCAATTACTTCGTAAGCTTCCCTTCAGGTACCCGGGTAGGTCGATGACACACTTTAGGTACCGACCAAGCGGGCGAAGGGGCAAGGTAATGAAGAAATAATGGACTCAAAAATAAGCAACATATGGTCTGCCGTTGCATCGTTCAATGATGTGTGTATTACACGATTTCATTTTCGTCCAGTCACTCGTAGGCTTCTCTGCTGATTTGTGTTTCTCCCGCCCGCGTGCCGACATAATTCATCAACTGTCGGCGGCGGAAGTGGCAAGTGGCACCGCACATCCGGCATCTCGCCGCATGTCGGCGCTATAGCAAGCAATGCTGGCGTTTTGGCGGCCGTCACTCCCAAGACAGTGCGTGCATTTCATCACAAACACCAACAGGCCCAAGTGAGGCGGATGTGAGATTTGCCCCCTCCCCGCTTTTGCCCTTGCCTGGAAATGTGAAGGCTCAACTGGTTCAGGTGGAGAGAGAATGGAGCAAACGGTTCACACACTCACCACTAAGGGCGCAATCGCTCTCTCACCTGAGGCGAGGGCAACTGATGGCTCGGAGCTGCTGTCGGCCGTGGGGGGGGCGTTGCTCGCATGTTGTTTGGTTGGTTGGTTGCGTTGAGCGAACGAGACAACTAAGTGCCTCGACTGTCGCACACGCAACTCTCGCACAAGACGCATGCATATGCGCGCACATACTAGTTACGGTATGTCGACCTCTTCATGGCTCCCCCAACCCTGTCTCAACATCTATCCGACAACCGGGACGATTAACTTTCCGGGCGGCCTCCTCCACTGTCTCCGCGCAGTCGAGATATGTATACGACACAAGCACAAATGGGGAGTGGTCGAATATCCGGTCCAATCTATTTGCTTATTGCCGCCCCATTCCGTCTTCTTTTCCGTCATATTTGGCTGCAATATGACAATTATTAATCATTTTCGTAGGGTGCGCCGTTCCGCTAAGAGGTGAAGCACCCACGCTTGCACACCCACTTCTGACGAAAGGGCCAGCACATACACACCACACGGACGCACACGCACACGCACACGCACACACACCCTGAATCGAGTAAGTTCTCTATTGCGGCGCGGGAGAGACCGAGGTCGTGTAGCACAGTGTCATTTAGCTGGGTTCGAGCTTTAAAAAGCACAAAGCCAAACTGACATCTGGCCTTTGACCCCCCGTATCTCCCTCTAGAATCGGCAGCGATACGGGATGTAGGTCCCAATAAACTAGCAGGTGACTGTGTCCATACAGTAACCAACCTGGATACAATGTACTGTACATACAGCCTTGCGTCCAAAAAGCACCAGATGTCATCAGCCAAATGATATGACTTCTTCAGTTAGCCTATTTGCGCCGAATCCCCGTGTCCCGCAATGGTTTGCTTAGTTATCTCAGTATGTGTTTTTTGTTTTTTGTTTTTTGTTTTTTTTTTTTCACCGGTGGCCCCAGAATAAATAATATTTCCCTACATCCGACATTTCACGAAGCACACAAGCCGGTCTGCCTGCCTGTCAACAGGTCGGAGCAAGCCCCGTCAGCCTTCTCCCAATCACCCATCCATCCATACATACATGGTCTGTGTAGAAAACACTGTCCCGGGACCCCAATGGGGCCAGGCGTGTCAAAGATTCGCCTTGCATATGAGTCCCACTCGTGGACAATGGACTTATCCAACTTGGGGAGGCGTCATCTCGCTCCGGGGACATCAGCCCATAATGATGTCGCTAACACCCTGTGGTGTTCATCATGACAGCCACATAAAGCACATACAAAACAACGCCAGGATCTAGATCATCCCAGGTGAATGGTCCATGGAATCAGCCTCCATCATTTGTCTTCATCGTCACATTTTTATGCCAAATGTGGCAAAACTTCCATTCGCCTCGCGAGACATCCGGCCGGTCCTGATACGTTTCCTAGTCATCATGTTTAGCGAGCGGGAGCCGGCACATGTAACAATAAACCCCTTGTTTGACCGTTTACAGACCTACATTCTCCGGGCTGCAGCTTGAGCTCATGGCAATCATTCCTGGTATTGGAACAACCAAGGCCAAGCTTCCAGAACACGCCAACCTGGAACTCAAAAAGGAAAGATGAAGGCCGGCGGGGCAACTAGCTGACAAAAACAACACCACTGTGACACCTAGCACGGAGAAATATGCAGCCACAGTAGAAATTCACGAGCGGTATCGGGATCAGAAGCCGTATCACAATGACTGGCCTGCAGAGCTCTTTGGATACTGTCTAGGATGGCACTGGAAATTTTGCCCGTCCTCCCGAAAACAAAAATGGCCAAGAAAAAAACACACAAGCAAGGGAGTAGGATCCAACCATTTCTGAATCAGTAAACAAATGCTTCAATCATCCGGTTACCCAGCAAACAATTCCTAGGGTTTCCCTTCCACTGACGACACGGAAGCGGAAAGCCAAGATGGACATGGATCCCATCCATCAGGTCGTAACGGTACATCCTTGTCACAGACCCAAGCAGCCCAGTAGACACACAGGAAGGTAGGTGTACTCGGGCCTAGAATATTCGAGATTCTTCGAATTGAGAAAAAAAATCAGGAGTCTTTTTCTTCACGGCGAGCACCATGGTAGCCATCTCCCCTTTGCCTATCCACTGTAGTTGTACGATACGAGTCATAAAAGACATATACAGCGATCCGTGCGAATAGTCAGTCGAGACCCAGACCGGTTGACATAACCGAGACGAGTCATTACGGTGAGACGCACCGATGCGTAATACGGCATGGTCTACAAAGCAAAATTCCAGCAAAAAAGCAATCCAGCCTTAGGTTTGTAAATTGAGGGCTGGAAACATAGCATCTCATAACGCATTTAAATCAAGAGGCCCGAAATCAAACGTAAAAGCAAGCCATCGAACAAACATAAAACAAATTTATAATATCAGGCATGTTTATTCACCATTACGTGTGATTCGTTTTTGTCGGAACTTTTCTCATTGCAGTTTGAAGAGCGAGGTTTGTGCTATGTGCCACGTATATTGTTACCCACGTGGCCAGTAACGAACGGAATCAAATATGTCAAGGTGATTTAAGTTTGTTTTTTAAATACAGTAAATCAATTGAATGTTAATTTGATGAACGCATATGACCTCATATTTCTCCTCTATGGCTTCCTCCAGGGCGGTCGTGGGCGGCCAAGTAGAGAAAACCCAATACTGTGAAACAGTACACGCTCTGTATCTGCATGATTCCAACTACACCGCTTTGCCATACCACAGGGCATGAGAAGCCATGAACGCAGGGGCGGACACAACCCTTGGTAGCCTCGTTTCTGTGTTGCGGGGACAATTAGGCATAATTCATATATTAAATTATGTCTCGGGACGGGATAGGCCAGGCACATTTCTCTACTCGGCATACCTATTTTTAGTCGCCCGACCCCGTTACGGCAAAATAGGAGACAATGACGCATGTTTTGGTTGGATTTTACTTCCAGCTAACTGATCACATGTCATTTCCGCCAACATGCCATGTTCGGCTCTACGGGGAAACACAAAGGCAGGCTGGCAGGGCCCAAGGTGAGCCGGATCGGGACCAGGTGCGTCGGGATTTAATGAGCCGTGTCACTGTCACGCCAAACAACGCTGAGAACAGGATTCAACTGCGACCTGCTACCAAGATGACGCAGGTGACTGTTGCATCTGGACCTGGATCACCAAGATCTGGCGGATAATGGCCAACCAGTCCTGTGAGAGTACGTGTTGGGGGGCTGATTTCTACCTCCTTATCGATACCAAGACCAGTGGACTCGGAGTATCTCACCAACGAACCAGCCCGGCAGAAATATAAAATAGCTGACAACAAAACTCTGTCATATGGACGACGCATGCAACATAACATGGCCAGCTTTTGAGGTGGTAGGCCCATCAATTGAGTTTTCCGTAAGCCTTCTGGTGGGTACGTACAATCAGGCACCAGCACCAGGACTCACGTGCTCGTCCGCACGCGAAGCGCCAGCTGAAGGGCAGCCTACGTCATTGACTGCCACCACGTCACGACATTTGCTTCGCCTTCCAAGGCCCGTCTCTGGAACGTTACGCGGCAAAAGCCCCTTCTGTTTGAGATTTAAGGCATATGATAATCCCCTCTTTGGTTGCAAGAGTTTATTTTTTTTTCTCTTCCTACAAATACCATCACTATTTCATCGAGACGCTGTGCGTTTCTTGACGCTTACATCTACCACCCCACATTAACAGCAGCACGCAAAGCTCACTTACATTACATTACATTACATACGTCTGATCTGATCGGTCAACACACGCGCACGCGCACTACTCCATCCCTACCAACTATTTCACACAGCAACGTAGCCACGCAGCGATCGTCATAATGGGTGTCGTCTCGGCAGTCTTCCTCGTTCTCATCACCATCCTCTGTACGTCATATCCCCCTCCCAATCACAGCGCGAAGTCCTAGCGCGGGGTTGGGGTTTGAGCTCCCTTTTCTAACCGAACTTCTCCAGTCCCTCCTATTGGAGTTTGGGCTGTCGCAGGATGTGGCATGGGTAAGTTTTGCAAGTTTGCATCCTCCATTTTTATCCCTGGGGGTTGGTGGCTAGAGAGTGGCTATCAAACTGACACGTGTGGGTAGATCTGTTCATCAACATCTGCTTGACGCTCCTAGGATATTTGCCAGGCCACATTCACGCGTTCTACCTCGAGTACGTATATTATGACCGACGGGAACAGGCCCGAGATGGCCGCTTTGCCACAGGGCCAGCCCCCGGCGTTTACTCGGACAATGTCCAAACCGGTGGAAGAGGCTACGGAACCATTACCCACCAGACAGCGTAAAGGCGTGGAGGGATACACTTCGCTAGAGGAATGAGCAAGGGCGGTTGAATGAGACATAAAACCAGGGGCTTTTCTTCCAGCAGAGGTATGGAACCATGGATGAATGGCCGAGGGCTTGAGTCGGGAAATCGAATCTACTATCACGTGTTGCTGGACTCATGCATCAGTGGCACACACCGGCGTATGGGTAGGGGCGGGAACAGCTCTTCTTTTAGCAGTTAATGAATCTATGAATGCCATGGGTCGTGTGGTATTGTCTAGGAAGAGGTTTAACCTGGTTTTCTTTTTTTTTCGACTGTCCAATTGCAGCCGAGGATGACAACAAGACAGGCGATAAGTGATGAGCCAGTAGTTGATTGCTAAACCTTGGTGCAACGCTGTAGGAGTGAGTTGGCAATGGCACGACGGGGGTCACAGAAAACGCATGCTACAATTGTCACAGGTACAAGGCAGGGGAGATTGCATGATATATCCAGGCGACGAGCGTGGTAGCAGATACTGAAGGGGGGGCCGCCCTTGCGCGGCCAGGGAAGGCAGCAAAGCGATCGAATCCGTTGTGGTAACGACCACATTCGGCTGCACGCGGCGTAACCATGGCACTGGAAGAGGAGGGGATGAACATGCAAGGCGTTGCTGGACGCGCATGGCAAGACGGGAATCAAAATCCAGCACGTTGGCCACCGAAGGTGTGTGGATGCATGCGTGGCAGAGTGACAGGCTGGTTTGAGCTAAGTCGAAAAGGCGGGCGACGAGGATCGAAGAACCCCGCGCGGGGGGAGACTAGCAGTTTCCAGGATTGCCCGCCATGTATGTGACCGTTTAGAGACAAAATGGTGACAAGGCAGAGCCGTCGATGAAAACTGTCACTGCATGGCTTATAGACCAATTCGCTTGTCGGCACGAGAATGAAAGCCGGTGTACATTGAGGTCGCCCGGTCAGACATGATTCAATCGGGCGGCAAAGTGCAGGGTGGGATTGGCATGTGCAGAGCCATCAATGGATGAGTCGCTTTTTGCCATCAAGGGAAAAGCAATGCACGTAGACACAAGCTCGAGCGATGATTTGAGCCACATCACACAGGGCCGTGGCACAAAGTACTTTTTTTCTGGCCCCTCAGCAGCCGGCTTCTGTAGGGTAAGCTTGTAGTTGGCTCGTGAAGTTGGCGGCGGCGGCGTGGTAGTAGTGGGAGCGACGGTGAGTGGGTGCATATTTGGGGCCAATCGCGGGGGTTGGCACAGATGGGGCTCCCCCTCTGGTTGAAAGCCACGACGCCGTGCATGCTGCTGTCGTTCCTTTGCATTTAATTCTCCAGTCACCGTTGGTGCATTGCCGGTATTTGTTTTTTTCTTCTTACTTTTCTTCTCAGCCACCGGTAGAAGATACGGAGGAGAGACAAGCCGAGAGACGGTGAGAAGATAGCAGAGGAAAAAAGGCAAAGCAAAGCCCCCAGGCTATACAATTCGCCCTGTTCTGCTTCCTACATTCCGTCTCCAAACCTCTCCGCCGCTGCTCCTTGTCTCACCTGGCGCTGCCGCCAAACAGGAAGGACCCACTCAACGCCTGCCTCTTCCTCGGCCTTGTCCACAGTTGCAACCATCTTGGACAGGCTTTCCTTCTCGCTCCATTCCTTCCCCTGTCACTCACAATAGCCACCAGAAGGGCAACTGTCCAGCACACTGCTCGTATCGCAATTGCCCTGGTCTTGGTCTCGACCGCCTGCGCCTGCACGTCCCTGAGCTCCTAACCACCTCAGGCCCCGGGGTACTTCCCTCTCACACACTGTCTCACCTTGAGCTGCTGTACCTCACTTGTTCAACCCACCGGTTTTTTTGCATCCTGCACCTCGACGTCTCCACCACCGCGTCGTGGCATCGCATAGCATCGCATAGCAGACCAGACAACAGAGGGCGACGACAACAGCTACTGCCAGACGACGTCGCCAGCTGCCGGTCAGCATGTCCTGACTGGCCCTGCTCCCTCCACTCCTCTCTCCTCCACAAACACCCTTTCTAGCTCTTGCACTCTCTTTTGGTCCCCTGGCCTTGCTCTCCCTTGCCGCCCACCACCTCGGTCGACGACATCCCACAGTCCGGCCCCGTCTGTCAACCACAAACCACGAACCGCCCCTACTGCCAGATCGACATTGACGCACGCCCCTTCCCCTCAGCGAAACCTTGACGTGTGTCCTGTCCCGCATCTCAACCTCAATGCTCCACTGAGCCATTCACCTTTGCTGCCACTCGGACACTCGTATATATACTCCCCTGATCGAGCCCGCTGTTGGCACCGTTGCCATGATGCCCTCGGCTGCCCAGTCTTCGTCTCAACCTCCTCCTTCTTCGCACCACCAACCTCACCCACCACCCTCGACCGCCGCCTCCACCTCCTCCGCCCCCGGCGCCGGCCCCGCAAAGCCTCGTCGACATACACTACCCTTCTCCTTCCCGCCGCTCTTACAGTCAAACACCTCGTCGACTAGTCTCGTGCCTTCCAATGCAAAGGGTGAGCCTATACCTGTCGACGACTCAACAGCCGAGCATCGCACCTCGGCACTTCGCGAGTTCAACCACAACTTTCCCAGCCGCCATCGATACGCAAAGTCCACCGGCGCCCAAAGCAGCACATATTCACAGCCAGTTATTGTTAGCAGCTACTACCAGCCTCTTCCGAGCCGAACTATAAGTACCGGCCACGGCGTCGTGATTGTAAACCGTGGAGGCGCTCGCGCGGCAGTATCAGAAAGTGGAGGACCAGCTGCTCTCGTCAGGCGTGTGCTTCCATTCACCACTAGTCTTACACCCACTAGGAATGGGGTATTGGGGGCTATGGCTCGTGCTCGCACCAAAAAGCGGGTTGAAGGACCCGAGGAGGCCAAGCTTCCGCCAGTTGACGCATTTCGTTTCAAAAGTTTCATGGCTCACATAGATGATGAGATTGGCGCCAGTGATATTAATGCCGATCTGGATCGAATTGCGGAGATCTGCGCGAAGTCTCGCTACTCGTTAAGCAACCAGTATGAAGTTCACTATGCTCCGCACGGCTCCGGTTCCTCATTTTTGAGCCGTGGTGACCCGGGCCAGGACTCCCAAGGACCTACGCTTCAAGTTGTCTCCTCTGACGACGAGAGGAATATCAGACGACGAGGGCGGAGACCGGTTGGTGTAAGAAGAAACAGCCGTGCTATGGGTACCCTTGAAACTATTATGTCGTCCAGCCGCTCATCCGATGAGGACAAGTCCAAGAAGAAATCTGCAGCCGAAATTGCCGAGGAGGTTCGCGGCAGAGCCACGAGGAAGGGATCAAGACATGGGTCATCAAAATCGTCTTCTCATAGTGAGGCGGAGGAGATGCCAGCCCCAGAGGAACAATCCCCACGAAGGATCCCTAGAGCAAAGAGATCCGGCTCCCTAGCGCTCTTTGACGGGTCTCGACAGAGCCTAGTCTTTGGTGAAACAAATTCCTCGACAAACACGGCCATGGGACTGGTGAGCGAGCCAGCCCATCCACAAACATCGAGTAGCCAGCTCGAGATTCGAACTGCTCCTGAAACACCACATAGAGAATATCGAACAGGACCCAAGAAAGCAAAGTTGGCATTTACTGAAGGCGCCGCTCAGCCTATTGTTCATGGATCAATTTCCTCCTTTGACGCACCAAATCCCAAAAATAGCATTATATCTACACTGAGTGATTGGGTCAATTGGCGTGCGGCAGACTCTTCACCTTCTCCCAAAGGCCGCGCCGAAGGAAGCCTCCGCGAGCTTCTTAGAACAACGGATGTTAAGGGAAAGGGCATCGACGTTCTCCCTTTTCAATGAACCCCTAAGCCCTCCCCCCCCCAAAAAAAATATGCGAGAGGAACACAGCACTCTCAAAAACAGTCATTTTAAAACGGAGTATACTTAAATATTCACCCACTTGAAACAGTTTGCAGCATCTAGCCTGTAGTTGCTGGATTTTTCCGTATGCGAAAACGTGTTTGATATGGCTGCTGGAATCTTGGTTGCAACAAGTGTTGCTCGTATTCCGACTAAAAATATGAATGACCGGTTATGACATTATGATCTTTCACGAACTTACGAGGCGCAACGAACAGGGGAGATCGAAAGAAGGGTTCGGTCGGAAAAGACAGAAGTCAGATATCAGATCGTATACAGAATGGATCGGACATCCACACAGGCGGACTTCTATGGTGCAGGCAGTTTGGAATCGAAAATAACTGTATACTACTGATGGCGTCATGTCATGAGGATTTCGAGCTTGAGAATATCAAATGATTATTATTGCTATTTGTACAAGTGACCAAGCATGTCTAAGCCCATCACCACAAAGTGCATGGTTTCCGCATCATTGAAATGAAAGCACGAGTAGTTGGAACGCATTGATCGATTAAACGGTGACTTGTTGACAGCATGATTCGGACATTGGCTTTCCATTGTGTGCGCGCTCATGCATTTTGTAATTTCTGAATTCGAAATATCATCAATATTAAATATCCCCTTATCCTCATCATGAGATGCACCGTTTGTCTCCGTCATCTAATCTGTCGAGCCACAGAGAGGTATAATACATATTGCAAAGCGAAATTAACACACTCCAACCCCCATCCCGTATCAAACCCACCCAACCTGTACATCTCGTGCACAACCATGTTGTCTCATATCAAAGCTCCGCACCCCCAGAAGCCAAAGCCAAGAAATTAGAAATTGAAGGAGCAAAATCTTCATTTCTTCGTCTTTTTTTCTTTTCGATTCGCTATCAAAGGATTGCATGAAGTCTCGCAATTAAACGCCGATATTCTCCAGATCCCGAGAAAAAAAAAGTTATCAAAACAGAGCTGCCATGATCGAGGTTGCGTTTCAGGCCAAACAAAAAAGAATCCGTCAAGGGTCGTTTCGAAAAACAAGTCGGATAACCACCAATTTTACTCTCCGCGGGAAAGAAATTACGCTTGATACGGCCGTGGCAAACAGGCTGAACATATTGCGAAAAGAAAAAAAAAGGCGCTAGGATGGACGCATAAAACTGGTAGTCCTCTCAGATTTATGCGTTAGTGTTACCCCCGAGTTGAGTTGAGGTTGATTTCGACTTCTGATCCTTCTCAATCTGAACTCGTTTTGCGTCCCGTGGATGATCGCTTCCTTCGTTGCCGCGTTTCTTGTCTTTGTCACGAGAAGAACTCTCTCTGGCGGCTCTCCGGGCCTCACGATCTCGGCGTTCATTTTCCTTCCGTAGAGCCTTGGATTCAAACTCATGCCAATCTCCGTCAACCTGGGCGAGCCTGAAATCGGTCTGTTAGCGATACTGTCCTGTGAGCTTGCGAACGGAATATAACTTACTCAATGGCCTGTCGAGGCTTTGGCTCTTCAACCGTGAAGTAAGGATGTTGGAGTACCTCGGCGGCAGTAGGTCGTTTCGCGGGATCATAACGGAACATGGCGGCTAGTAGATCGAATGCTGCTGGCGTTACGCGGTCCTTGTATTTCTCACCGAACATGCTCTTTCGCTTGGCAGTTGGGCGAAGAAGCTCGAACCAAGCCATGTCGACTAGACCAGGCCAATCCTGAGTGTTAGGGGTTCCCATCAAATTGTAAATCTTTTCCAGTTGGCTCAGTTCAGTTCCGTCTCCAGGAAAGATGGCGTTCCTGGTGAAGATTTCGACCATCACGCAGGCTGCGCTCCACACATCCACAGCTGCAGTGTACTTGGTTTCCCCGAGCAGGAGCTCAGGAGACCGGTACCAAATGGTAATGACTCGGTTTGTGTAATCGAGCTGATGGCGCTTGGCATAAAAGCGTGCCAGTCCAAAATCAGCCAACTTCAGGATGCCTTCATTGCTAACGAGGATGTTGGCAGCTTTAATATCTCGGTGAAGGACTCCTCTGGTGTGCAGATAGTCTAAACCTTGGAACAATTGTTTGGCCATGTCCTTCCTCTGGGAGGCATCGAGTTTGAAAGATGGATGATTCAAGAGACCCGTAAGATCGTGAGACATGTACTCAAACACCATGAAGCAATCGTTCTTTTCAACCATGACCTCTTGGAGTTTAACGATGTTGACGTGCCGAAGCGACTGCAAGAGCTTGATTTCTCGAACAGCCGTTACTGGGAAGCCGTCTCTCTCGCCCTCCATGCGAATTCGCTTGAGAGCGCTGAGGCCTTTTGTATAAACGTTCAGACCCTTGAACACCTTACCGTAAGTCCCAGAGCCAACCACAGATTCATTGCCTGGTTTTCGGAAGAACACCGACTCTGAATCAACTAGGTCAGCTGTGAGCGTTGGCCGTGGTTTTGGTCGCTTCATGATTTTCTTGACCTTTCGCATCCTGGGAACAATGCGATGGCCATCACCTCTGGGCCCCTCCGGGGGGTTTCGAAAGTCGTGTCGTGAACGGGCCGATGCGGGCTCAGTTGGTGGTGCTCGAGGGTGTTCACGATCTCTGTTGTCCTTGGGGGGTTCTCGTCGTTGTGGGGCAGCATTGAACTTTTGAGAAATCTCTGGTTTAGGAGCCGCTGGAGTAGGCTTAGATGAGGCCTTGAAGGCAAAGCTGAATTTCCCAGAGCCTCCTTGCTGGGACTGAGGACCCAAAGGCGGCTGCCGACTTGGAGGGGACATGGCATTCTCATCGTCATCTTTGTTCATGTCGTCGGCTTGCAGGTTGCCAGATGGACGGAATTGATGAGCATCAATATCCATGGCATCCGGGTTCTCATCGCCGCCGTCATCTTGCGCCGTGGAACTGTTGAATCGTCCATTGTTCGAGTCGTCATAATGTCCTCGAGGTCCTTGGTTTCCGGAACTCCAATGAGCATTCTTGAATCCTGCTCGATGACCCCCTCGACCCTGAAAACCTCCTCTGAAGCCACCACGGTAACCACCACGGTAGCCGCCTTGAGGGTACTGCTGCATAGGACCATTGGGAGCAGAGTGTGGGGGAGAGTGTGGTTGGTTAGAGTAATAATGACCTGGCGGTCCATTCGTGGGCCCATGGTTTCCTCCTTGAGCGTACTGAGGTGGGTATTGTCTATGTCTCATTAGCGTGTGTGATATGGGATATTGTCGGGCTACTGACTGTTGGGGGGAGTATTGCGGATTGCTCCAATTGCCACGGTTTGCCCCATAAGGCGATTGAGATGGTGAGGTTTGATAAGATCCTCCATTCTGTGGAGACTGAGAGTATTTATCACCTCCGTGGTGTGGCTTGTGGGAATACTTGGGGTTGTACCCCCCGCGGTGGCTGCCGCGGGAGTTCATATCATCATCAAGATCCGACTTGGAGGAATGCCGCCATTCTGGAGACTCATCCCGATGCTTTCGGTCTCGGTTGGCTTTGGGCGACCTGGGCGGCATGTGTCGGTGAGTTGATCGCCGGTCAGGCTCGGGAGGCCGATCACGGGCTGAAGAAGATGAAGTTTCGGGATAATCTCCACGGGATGAAGGACGAGGTCGACGGGATGAGGAGTGCCTTCTCCCGGACTCGGCGGAGCGACTTCGTGATCGATGGCGTGGTTTATCAGACCGAGCTTCACGATCGGCGCGACGTGAGCCGGCGTCTCCTCGAGTTTGTGACCGGGAACGAGAGCGACGCGCTGAACGTGATCGAAGGTCGTCAACCCGCGATGGTGACCTGGAGGACTGGTTGTAGCGACGTGGCGATGACCTCCTCTTGTCACGGGATGAATGACGACCGTGCTTCCTGGATGTGGATTCTGGGCTGTAGTCCCGTGTCCTGCCTCGAGGACTTCGATCTCGTCTTGACCTCTTACGGTGGGAGCTGGCAACAGAGGGACTGCGGCTCCGTTGTCGCTTGATCGGGGATAAAGACTCGCGACCACCACGGTCCCGACTTCGAGATCGTGAAGGACTTCGGCGGCGAGGCTTGTCAGAGTCGCGATGGTGGTCCCGGTTGGCGCGATAGCGAGGAATCAGATCGTCAACGTCGGCAGCACGTCGCGAAGGCTCGGATGAAGGATGGCGATCGTGATCACGGTCACGATCACGCCCACGGCTGCGGTCGCGGGAATGGCGTCGACGATGGGAACTCGGCTCGGGCCTGGTGGAAGGGCGATGGCGGGCTCTGGCGTCGGAGCTGTGGCGGGGCTCGCGGGGAGATGCTGTTCGAGAGGAGGGCTTCACTCCTCGCTCGGCTCGAGCCCGTTCTCCTTGTTCATCACGTCCCTGGTCGTCTTTCATGGCAGCATTTCGAAGCCGACGTGGAGGCTTAGGCTTGGGCTTAGGCTGGTGCTTCATGGTGGGAAACGGGTTGAGTTTTTAGTACTCGTGCAGATAAATCGCCGTATCTTAGCCGACGGCGACAAGGATCGCCTCGCAGCCCGCTGCGCTACCACTAACGACAGTGCAGTAGCGACTGCGGGGGGGCCAACCGGAGCTCTATTTTGTTACTGTCAGTTCGTCCGGCTTCGCATCGAGCTTGGAGCGCGTATTCGATGGTGGATGGGGTGGGTTGAGACGGGATGGGGGATTGAAAAGGAAGAGCGAGATTGATGCGGACCACTGCCGGGAAAATTCCGTCTTCAGACCCTGGCGGCCGAAGTTGGTTGTTGGTGCAGCACCTCTGCAGATCCGAGAAGAGATAGGCGGGTAGCGGCTGAAAACACGCCCACTGGCGCTCAACTCTTGCAACCATTTGCATTTCAACCTCGAACCTCGAGCCTGGCTGGAGTTTTTCCGTCGTCAATCACGAGAATTGGGATTTTGTCTCGAGTCTCGAGTCCCGACAGACGGATGTAACGGGAAGCTAGCTTGCACTTGCAGACTGTTTCTCCGCCAGGCTCTCCCTCGTTTCTTTCGATTTTGCCCCTGCTCTTTTGCGTTCCCTCCTTTCTCAGTCGATTTGTGCAAAAAAGTCAAGTGTCTCAACGCCAGACGGGGCCGTGGTGGAATCGGTTGGACTATGCCACCAAAGGTCCCACCAACAAGGCCACCATCGCTGGCGCTCAAGTGCGCGATGAGGTACTACATACGAATCCATAAGGATGATTTACGATAAACCCAGAACACCCATCCCGCCCCAAGGATGACCAAAGGAACCCGAGCCATCCGTCGCATCGGCACATCTGTGATGCAACGGGGCTTTCATGTATCGTGACACCTCCTGCAAACTGTTGATCGAGGGTCCGTCAATGTTGCTGGGCCTGCATCATGACACGGACAACACTTCGAGCTGCCCGGAAACCTTTCCTTTAGATTCCTGACATGAAGCCATTTGCAAATAATGGGCTTCAATCTTCAACATTGCCGAACATCCAGGGTATCCATCCGGAAACCGAGCCTGATTGGGAGTGGGTTTGCCCTTCCTGTTGATACTCGGGGCCCAGGCAGGCAGGGGAAAATAAGATAATAAAACCAACGCTCCGTGGCACAGCGACTGATCAGATATGCATGTCATAGAGCCTCGACAAAGGGATGATAGACAGAAGAATGCCGATGTCCCCCACATCAAAACCCAGAGATCCTGTCCCATTCAACTATACATTTTCCGAAGGGAAAAAAGCCATCACTTTCGTGGACGCTGCAAAAATTAGGATGTGTGCTGCACGGTGGACAGCGACGCCAAATTCCGATCTGCCGATTTCCCTTTGTCACGCCCTGCGCTCAAATTTCCCGCCTCGCTGAGTTCTTGATACCCAACAGGAGGGACATTGGTCCATTTGAACATATGGACAGATGGAGGAGGCCATTCACTAGGCAGTTGTATGATGAAGTACAAAGACACCGAGGCCGATCGGGCGTGAGTAAGGCATTTGGGCGTTCGAAGTAGCCGAGGAACCCGAATGGCCGGGTCCAAGGTGGTTGCATCACCCCATCTCGTGCGGGGGTTGATCGGAGTGGTAGGAGTTAAATTCCATCTGGAGCATGTTTAAGAAGCCCTGGGGCTGGAGCATGAGGCCGCTTCACGGGCGGCGTCTTGGGCGAGGTGCCATGATGGTGATGGGTCGGGTGTAGGAGGGCTAGAGGATCACGATTGTGGGAATCTTGGGAGGAGCCTGAAAGCGGCGGTTCACGTGATTTACCGTTTGGAGGGTTTGAGTGGGGCTGAGAATGCACGGTGTTGGAGAAGTCACCATGCAGACGGTGGGTGTCTCAGACTGTCATGTATTCATGAGATGAACGATTTTGATTACAGTAATGATTGAAAGGAAATATGCTAGGAGAAGATGCGCTCAAGGAATGGATAAAGCGATTTGATTCTTGCTAAATTTCTTTCTCTTTTGGTTCTATTTATCCTTTACTTCATCGTTTGGGGGATGAAGAGTTTTGCCCATGTACACACAATGTGCGTGCGTATCAATCGTCTTATCTTACACGCACCTCATCATTCAAAATCTACTGGCTCTCAAAAAGATGCCGAGGCACATCTCCCTGGTGCTTCTTGGCATCCCCCCCCCCCCCAAACCCACCCAACAGGCTCTGCTTTTTCAGTGGCTTTTAGGACCTTGACCGTTTAGTGCTTCTTGGTGCGAAATTTCCATGGGTAGTTTTAGACCGCACCACCGGGTTTGATAGGGACCCCGGATCCGCCCGCCGTGTAAGCACTTAACATTCAGGTCGATCTATGGATTTGCCCTCTGGTGAATTTGACCAGATATGACAATCAAGAAAGACATGAACAGGAAGAGGGGGCATGTGAGACGTGTTGAGGAACATACGCTACATGAGACATGGCCATTGGTCTGCTTGGTGTCCATGCACCACAATGGCCGTGGTGTTGTGCAGCTAAGTTTCGGGGGATGAGGCTCCACTGCGTGACCGTCTGGTTGATGACCTTGTCTTTGCTATGCCGGGTCCTATTAATATCATTTCCGTGCCTCCCTGGCCAACATCCATCCCGCTCATTTTTGCGATCACATCAATCACACTCCTCTCTCCGCCGTGTACCTATCCTAGATTCTCTCTACGTGTACGAGTCGTGGCTCTGCAACCAGCTATAGTGAAAGCCGTTGACGCCACCTAAACATCACCGCCACTATGGAGTGGTTTGGCCAAGCAGAAATCAACTTCACACACGCCCGCCATCCGCGGACCGTTCGTGGAAAGGATGGCTCTGAGACCGATCTTCTCAAGATTACGGAGCATGCTACGCCGCCTTGTAGCCTCAACCCGCTCCTCTTCAATGGCCACCTACAGACCATGTGGACCGCCACTCGTCCATCTGGTCCCCAGGTCTACTACAAGCGCAAGATTTTTGAGGCTGACCACAAGACATATCGCGGCACCTTTGCTGTTGATTTCGCCGTCGAGCCTCACGATGGCGAAGATCCCACCCTGGCCCGTCGCACTGTTTACTACACCGAGCAGGAGCTGCAGAACTTCGGCTCCGACGACTCTAGGCCAATGTTGGTTGTGCTACATGGACTGTCCGGCGGTTCTCATGAGATTTACCTGAGACACACAATTGCGCCGATGGTTGGCGAGGGGGGCTGGGAGGCCTGCGTCGTCAACTTTCGAGGGTGCGCGCGCAGCAAAATCACCAGTGGCATGCTGTACAATGCACGCGCGACATGGGATTTACGACAGGTGAGAGCCACCACTGGTCATTTTGAGAGTGTCATTTCTGATTTAGACATTGTATAGACTGTCAACTGGCTCCGCGAGAAATTCCCCAACCGCCCTCTCTTTGGCTTGGGATTTTCTTTGGGCGCAAACATGCTCACCAATGTAAGCCTCGCATTACTTTTCCCTTGAAGGCAGGGATTTTGACTCGTCTGCAGTACTGTGGCGAAGAAGGTGCAAACTGCCAGCTGAAGGGTGCAGTCATCTGCTCAAACCCCTTCAATCTTGAGGTCGCCAGCAAGATGCTTCAGAACAGTTGGATAGGCAAGGAAGTTTACCTCCGCGTTATGGGCAGTGAGTTTCTATTGCACGTTTGGCTTGCGCTAGCCGTTGACCATACCTAGGTTCCCTCAAGGAACTGGCGCGAGAGCACCAAACAGAACTCGAACAGCTCAGCAATATTGATGTCGCATCGCTGCTGGAAGTCACATATCTGAACGAGTTTGATCGTCTAGCCCAGTTAGTTTGCGCGGTTGCTGCAATCCGTGATGAATACTGACATGCTTAGGTGTCCAACTTGGGGTTACCCTACCGAGTATGCATATTACCGAGATGCTTCGTCTACTGACGCTATTCTGTGCATTCAAATACCCTTCTTGGCTATCCATGCCACAGACGACCCCGTAAGTTACATCCACCAACAGCCGTTTGAGCCCCCATCTAATGCGGGTGACAGATTGCCGTTAAGGAAGCTATTCCCTATGAGGAGTTCCAACAAAATCCCAACACTATTCTCGTGACGACGTCTTTGGGCGGCCACCTTTGCTGGTTCGAGATTGGCGGCAGCCGTTGGTTTACCCGCCCAGTGGCCAACTTCCTAAACCACCTCGCGTTCAATACTGATCTCGACAGCTTGAAGCCTCAGCCGCCTGCAAATGGCGTTGGTGCTGGTGCAGGACACCTCTATGTTCCTATGCGTCGGAAGATGGTGATTGGTGAGGAAGAAAAACAGTGATGTAGTGAAAACACGTCGAATGGTGAAATGACAAATGGCGTTTTGTAAATCTTAGACCGGAATTTGATAGACATCTTGTATGATACCTAATGTATATCCAAATAAAAGTGTCGGAAATCACACAGATGCCCTTATTGACCGTGGATCTCTAGAATTAATCACATTCGTAGCACGTCGTACCGAAGCAATGGTTTTTATTAATTTTTGTCTTCTTCTAGAGAGGCAGCCTTAACCTAGTGTTCCGAGTAAGCAAACAACATCTGATATTGATGAACCCCTTGACGTTTCCTAGAGTTGGCCTCTGTGGATCTCTCGACTGGGTGATGATGCGCATCCGATCAATTAAATAGATGGAGTAAACATATCACTTGTACGAGGTTCTGACGGTTGGTTACGCAGGCTGACCAATGCACCGAGAAGTCTCATTGGCATCTGGCCAGCCTTTCGTAATATTGTCTCAAATCTCATGCCGCGCCCAAGCAATAAGAAGGGATCTTTTCCAGTCCCGCTGCCCAACTCCAAGCGCCAAACAATGCAAAGCTACTCCAGCCCCTGTCGCATCCTTTCGTTTTTGCTCTTTTTTTTTCACCCTTTTACGCAAATGATACCCGCTTCTTACCCTTGCCCTTGGTTGCCTTCGTACCGGTGGCTGTAACATCCTTCAGGCTGTCCTCAGCGTCGCCAGTGCTCTTGCGCTTTCGCTTCTTCCTCAAGGCATCCTTGGCATTTTCGAGTTTGTCCTTTCTCTCCTGATCTTTCTTCTCAGACTCAACCTTGCGGGCCTCCCGAATTTCCTCCATCTGGCGCGCCTTGATCATCTTGGACTCGATTTGGCCATTCTTCTCGGCCTGGACGAGGGACATGATTGTGTTCATGCTTTCCTGCGATTGGCGCCGGTGCGTCAGCCAATTGATCGTAAAACCATAGAAATAGTGCAAATATGGAAGAAATCCTTACTGTGTCATCAACGAAAACCTTGCCCTTCTTCTTGCCTTTGGGCTTGACGACGCCCACAGGAGTAATCGTGTTAAGCTTGGGGATACCGAGCTCCTCCTCGGTGTAGACTCGCTTCTTTGGGTTTCGGAGTTTCTTCAGGAGAGCTTCGTTGCCTCGGTCCTTGACCTGCTTAGAGATCGTAGGTCCGCTCTTGGATTTCTTGGAAGGTTTGACGATGCCATCGGTGGCGGAACGCTTGGAGGCCTTGCTGTTTGCGACACCCGATTTTGCAGCGGCGTGCTTGTTCTTGACAGTGCTCGTACGGGAGGGCGCCATCGTTTCCGGGAGAAAAACAGATCTTGCGATCTGTCTGCTGGGTTGGGATGCGGTGGGAGGGGGTTGGCGAGGTAGTGATGAGAGCCTCTCTTGTTTGTCGCAGAACCAATATTTTTTTTTCTGCCCGTCGCGATAACGATAAGCACTGCGAGCGGTCGGGTGGAAGCGGGGCCGAGAGACCGATCAGGAAGCCACTCTTCCGCCCCAGTCAGGTCCCGTTAACGAATCGGGGGCCGTGACTTAAACCTCCTCTAGAGATCGCTACACGGGTATAATTCATGGCACTGGGAATAAATTGGTTTCGCCTACCAACCATGAGATTACTAGAATTAAAAGTTCGAGATTAAATTGCTGTCTCTTAGCTAGTTTCATTTTCGATTTTTCTTCTATTCGTAGTTTTAGGCCATTATTTATACCTAACTGGTGTGCTATGTCTACGGTCATTCGATTGTCATCAGGTTTCAATACATTGCAGTGTGCAATAATTCAAGGCAAATGGATCATTGAGGAGTCAAGATTTTCCTAACAAAAGCCAACCGCATGCGAAAAGCGCCGTACGAAACACATGGTGATACCCGGCATGTACGAGTAGATTTTCCCTTGAACTTGAACTGTTGGCTAACGAATCTTTATAGACCTGACTGCGCTTAGGCGATAGCTATGATATGGGGCAAAAATTCAATCATTGCAACGTCACAGCGTGTGGTGGGAGTTGAAACCTAATAAGACGGCTCTACTGTTCCTGCATAGGGCTAGAATGTTATTACGCTAATCTTATTTATCGCAGCCATTCCGGTGACATCAGCAATAGATGAGAAAAACGTGAATGTTGTAGGTGTCAAAGGAGATTCATATGTGAATCTGGGGCTGGTGTGGAGCTTGAACGGCAGGGTGAGGCGGCCAAGTTTCCAATCAATCAAGGGAGTTTGCATTAGTAGTTTATTTTTTTCGGTGACGTGAAAAAAAGCATTTCCAACGCACCCAGGCCCGTGGAGAGGGTGAGAGCTCATCGGTGCCCAGTGGGGCGGCTTAATTGCTGGTTGGGGGGCCTTTCATCCCAAGGCAGTGGCTCTGACTCGGAGCCGGGAAGTTGGCGCTTGTCTCCCTAGTAAAAATGCGCAAGCGGGAGCTGGGTAGATTTGACCCTCGGGTTTGGACGCGAGTAATGTCCTTGGTGGCGTCGTTTTGGATAAGTGAAACGAAGATGTGTACGAAGAAGATGTCTAAGAAGTCGGCGCCGTTGAACGGGATATACCTTCGGAGATTGCGGGGACCGACCGGCAAATGGTACGGCAAGGTTACTTTACTCTGTCCGCCTGCTATGTTTGGGCCTGCATCACGCCCAATGCGTGCAATCGACATCTCAAGACGTCACACTGGCCTGTCCTCAAGCCAACAGCGGAGCATGGGCAGCCCCGACCAACGCGGCGAGGTGCCACGAACAGGACGGTGAAACGAAAATAAGCCCGACCACGAGATCAGGTGCGGAATGACTGTGTATCTCGAGAGGCTTGGCCAGAAGATGATTCGGAAGAGGAACATGTCGTGAAGCCATCGGCAGGAATTCAGGCTCGACACTCTCGTGACACAGTGGGACTGCTTGTCTTCGAGAAGTCGACACAGCACCACCGTCAGGCATTCAGCGCACATGCGACAGAGCCCGGACCCTGTAGCAGGTGCGGGCACCGGCTCCAAGCCTGACTGACGTCGCCCTTAAGCGAAAGGCGCTAAATACCTACCTAGTTAACCTGCCGAATTTGCGAAGACTGACGCCAGCACAATTCGTCCGGGGGCAGAGGAGGGGACGGGCTCGACGTGCAACTGCCAGCGCCAGCCAGTTACAGAGGGTTCCAAGGGACGCCAGCGCCCTGGGCTCGCCGGCGTGACTCTTGGGGGGGCTTGCCGGCGGACCTCCAGGGCTTGCACTCCACAGCCAAGGTCACTGACTGGTATTCAGCGTTAGGGCCTGGGCAGCATGGATACCTCCCCAATACCTCGCTCCAACTCCACCACTGGCACCTCAAACGACGCTTTTTTTCCTGGGACGTGGGCGAATTTCTTTCCATCTTTCTTCAATCGTCCACTGCCAAAAAAAAACACCATCCTCGCCTCACCACACCACACCACAGCTACCGCCACCGTTACCGTCCTATTACGACTTCAACTCTCTCCCGTCCACCGCGATACCCAATCCTCCCCCGCCGACTCCGATTACAAGCATCCGCACTCGCATCCACCATCCGTCCTTTCCGTCCTCGCACTGCCCATCGCCTCCCCCTCATCCCTCCGTCGATTTCCTCCAACCGTCAAAAAAAGGGTCCCCATCGCCAACCCTCTTGCAGCTCTCACGACTTCGAAGTCGCTCTCTCCCGCCG
>NAGG01000237.1:0-87158 GCA_003031705.1 Calonectria naviculata | reverse complement strand
CCTAGAATAGTGTCATTAATAACGAGGTGCCAGGCCCGCGACAGCACTCTGGGTTTTGTTCAAAAGCAGCCCAAAACCATCGGTTACCTTTTCATCCATGTTGCACCGCTCTTTTTTTTTTTTGGGAGGGGAGGGGGGGCTGCTATCATGTTGACCCAGCCACAGAATTATAACGGCACAAGGTTAGGCCGATACTACATCCACAACACCATCGCCGACAAAGCGAAGCTAAGCCTTCAAACCAGCAGGTCACGATTCTCTTGCGATATAGTCGGTGCCTGCCACGAAAGACAAAATGTACCCTATTAGAGAGGCTTGGGATGGCTGACTCACACTTGGCAAAATGGATCAACACGACTCTCAGCACCAGCCTCAGCTCTTGTCTTGGCACCGATTCTCAGGTTGGATCTACGCGGCACGACCAACTGATTTTAAAACAAATTCCATCAGAAATCGCCACCTGATCCGAGACCATCCATTGATTTTCGGATTCTTGGCTTCAGAAAGTTGCATATGAGGCTTCGCGGTTGGATGGCATGTGCCCCTAAAGCCCCGTGAGTCGATCGGACCCGTTCCGAGACCCAACGGAAAGGCAGTCTCCGCCACACAGACATAGTGGAACAACACGCAGAGTTTTGGGGCACCTCAGCTTGGCGCAGAAATTAACGTCTTATGCCATTTTTGCTGCCTTTCGTGAGCGGGAATCACTTGGCCAGATGACGCGCTGCTCGCCGAAAATAAGCTCAGGAACCGATATCTTACATATTCGGTTGATGCCCCATTCAGCTGAGGAAGTAGACTTAAAGAGTGGAGAATTTTTTAGTAGTCAAGTTCATTCTTTATACATACAGCCGGGTCTCGGTGAGGTCTGTCTTTTCCCATCAGCGCATTCTTTCAACTTGTTTTGCTATTCAACATGTCCCTCCTCCAGTCTGCCGTCCTCATTATAGGGGCAATACTTGTCTATGTCACAGATCCTTTCCGAAAAAGAGTGCCTTCATACCAGGGTGAAGGCCGCTTTGCTTTTCTTGGGGACGCTCTCGATTATGCCACAAAACCCATCGAACTTATCGCGAGGGCCACTACCCAGTGCGGCAACATCTTCAGCCTGCAAATCCTGACCGTCTATACCGTTTGGCTCAGAGGAAACGCGCTAAACAGGGTATACCTCGAGACAAAAGAAGATGTCTGGTCTTTTACAGGCGGTATGGTAAGTTCCTTATCCTCACCATGCGTGGCACGGGACTGACGCATGACAGGGAATTTTTCTCAACAAGATTCTTGACCCTGGATACTGGAATCATTACAGGATTTTCCTGTCTTCTCTGAGCAGATACGTAAACCGTGCTGCTGCTCAAGATTATACAAAGACCATTTCCATGGAAGAAACCCAAAAGGCCGCCGAAGAATGGGATACACACGAGGAGCTCCCTCTTTGGGGGTCTATCTCATTTTTAGTGCACAAGATCATTGTGAGAACTTTGATGGGCCAAGACTTTTACGAGCACAATGTGCAAGAGCTTGTGGACCTGCTACACAGCATGGAAGCCGACATTGGAAGCATCCTGTCGTTTGTCCTACCAGATTGGGTCCCTCACCCACCAGCTCGACGATTGAAGCAGGCCCGGGAAAAGATCAAGGATATTTTCCTTGAGCGCCTTAATCAAAGAGAAGTCAACGCAGCTGATTCATCAAGACTTCTCCCCGATTACATTGCGTTCACGATGGAGGACAAGTCCACTGCTGCGCTCAGCAGTCTGATGCCGAGCCATCACACTTTACTCATGTTCGCCGCCCACACCAGCACCGCCGCCAACATCAGTTGGTCTCTCATTTCGGTAGGTCTCACTTTTCCCTATAAAATCAATCCAGCTAATAATTGTGGAGCTGCTACGCCATCCCGAGGTTTTGAAGCGTGTAACCACGGAGCTGCGAACTCGACCGGACGAGGACTCCATTCTCTTGCAGGCATGCATCAGAGAAAGCTCCCGCATCTATTCGGGGTTCCAGATGCTTAGACTAGCCAAGAAGGAAATAGTCATCCCATCGACCGATATTTCGGTTCCAAAGGGTTCGATCGTCTCGATCAGCCCTTACTCCACGCACCACGACCCGGCCAACTTCCCAGACCCAGAATGCTGGGACCCGGAGCGCTGGATGACCGAATCAGGCGAGCTTCTACAGATTGATAACCGCTCGGAAGCGGGGACGCGGTTCCTCCCGTTTGGTGCCGGCAGTCACCGCTGTGTCGGGGAGAAGATGGCCAATATCATGGTCACGAGGACACTCACTACTCTGCTTAGAAATTTTGACGTGGACTGGGCGAGCCCGGATGTGCTACAGTCTACAGACTTTACTGCTCTGGATTTTGGCAAGATTGGTTCGCCCTGGTTGAAGGGCGATGTGAACTTTACGGTCAAGAGAGTCTGAGGGGCTGCCTCTTAGTAATTTTTTAACCTCCGTGTCGGCGTCGGCGACGTTGCGCCACATAAGGATTTGGTGATGGATGGTGAGCGAGGCTCAGTAGAAGTGTCATGATTTTTTTCTTTAATTCCGGGAGCATGGACGAGGCCTGGTTTCTTTTTTTAGTTCCCTTTTTCCCTAGAATTTTGCCTTCGTTCCTTTTGAACTTAGTAGCCATATTTATACGCACGCCACCGCAATAGAGTCGATGACAAGCACCGGATCATCTCTACAACAACAGGCTAAAATGGTCAGTGAATCGTGCCTCACCGCTTTATTTTAATATGGGCGATGAAAAACACAAGACGCCACCGATTTTTAGGTTTTGGGGGATTAGCTATTCCTGTTCTATCCGGGAGGGAGACGTCAGACTGTGGAGGCTTTATGCGATAGTCCACAGTAAGCCGTAGTCATTCGGAGCGTCAAGCCGGCATACCAACCAGTGCGCCGCAGCGACAACTAGGGCGGGTATCGAGGCGGGCAGAGAATCTTGGTCTTCTTATAGCAATCTTTGTAATGCCGTACCCTTGCCTTATTTGGTCAACTAAGCGCCAAGTGCCGAGAGTGTTGGTTCTTTCGTCCCCGGACGGGGGCTGCACTGGGCCTCGCGATGTAGTCATGCATGCGGCTAGTCGTCGCATTGACGTGCAAGGGTCTGGGATAGACCCCGCACCCAGAGGATGCGGAGGCTGGCATTATGTGGCATCTGGAAGCACCATGGAATAGCTGGCAAAGGCGGGGTGGGTGAGTTGTCAAACGTCATTTTCAATGTATTGTGGATGTGGTGATAATGCACTGTCCACACTATGATACGCAAACCAGATGAAACTGCCTCCCCCATGCTAACGAGAAGAAGAAGAAAACAATAACCAAAACAATGAAGACGAAGTGGTCGTCTGAGCGCAGCTCAACTATTCAAAGGAAGGAACAGGCTGTGATATCCGATGAACCATGCAAGAAAAAGAGAAGAAGAAAAAAAAAAAGACCAAACCAACAAACCCCATTCACTCCAGCTTTTCCAGCGCAGCACGAAGGATTGTGCTCAATTCCCCCACATGCTGAGGCTCAAACGCGCCATCGTGATCTCCGCTAAATGGGACCGACTCAAAACTCCGAAACCGCGAGGTGTCCCATCGCATGTTCTTGTCTCTCATGATAGACCAGACAACGTGTGCACCCTCCGGGTCGTAGGTGCCGTGGTTGGCGTTGAAAGGCTCCGGCCGGCATTTGACGAGCACAACATCAAAGTTGGATTTTGTGTCTGGCTGAAAGAGGTCGCCAGGTGAAACGCCCGCAATGAGACCCATGCCTTGGTATACATGGAGGTTGATGTTGAACAAAAGATCGTCAAGACTGGGCTCGTCGCAATCTTCCTCTCTGGCGCCCCATATGCCATCTATATCCATGACACCTTCGTCGTCGGAGCAGCAAGCAGATGTCTCCTCGCTGCTGCAAGGTAGCGATACTGGGGTACCAGGTCTCGTTTCTGGTGTGTAAAAGTCGAACACACTCGAGGCTCTGGAGCTGGCGATATCCTCCGACTCTGCTGTCTCCCATGTGCTGCAGAGAGAGTCGCTGCTATTCCTTCGGTTTGGGTCTATTGCTGGCTCGTCATCGGAGCCAAGAATAGCGTCGACATCAACATTGAACTGTTGGCTGATTTTTGTGTATGTAGCCTTTGCATACGCCTTGTGTTCTTCGGCGTTGCCAAAACAAGGAAAGGACTCGGGGTTGGCCGAATCGATCATGACGACCTTGAGGACCTCTTCGCCGCGGGACTCTAGAACTTGAGCCATGAACATAGCTATCATACCACCCATGGACCATCCTCCCAACAGGTATGGCCCATGTGGCTGCACCTGCTGGATTTCTCTGAGGTATAGTTTAGCAAGCTCGGCGAGACTAGAGGGGTACTCGAAATCTTCATAGTCGGGGCAATGAATTTGGTTTGTGATACCGTATACGGGGCGTTCATTGTCTCCTAGTGAGTCTAGACGAAGAAAGGGGAGTGCAATTCCTGAGATTGCGTGAACCATGAAAAAAGGCGTGAGGTTAGACTCTTCATTGCCCTGGAGGAGAGTGACGACGTCCATAGATGAGGCGAGTCCGATGAGCCTTTAACCCACCGGTGAATAAAAAGGAAAAAAGTGTTTTCTAGTGACTTATAATCAATATTTCTTCTCGACCGCCGTATGCGGCAATGGCTTGTTTTTTTGCCGGGGCCGGAGCAACTTTACGTATGATGTAAGTGGTATGTGACAGGATCCTGGTATCTTGGCGAAAGCTCGATGCAGATGCTGCAGATCAATTAGGGGGAAATCAGTAGTGTGACGACAAAAACAAACAAGTTCGGGGGATGGGGAATCGGGACGGGTAATAATGTGAGACGAGATCGATCGGACAGTTCGAAAAGAAAGGAATCAGACCCCAATGCCAGTATGGGATCCTGTAACTGGAGTGTACCTGAGAGACTCTTGATGAGGACAAAGGAAAATGGAACGATTACAGGATCATATTAAATCACTGGAGCATCTACACTCATAAACTTGACCAAGAGTGCCCAACCCAGCGCACTCCGCCATCTCGATCTCGGACTCCGTAGCTATTGTCTTGGTGTGCGTCAAGGTGCGCGATACTGAAAGGCGATTTTTTTCACGTCGGGAGCCCTATACTGGTCTACGGAGCACCTCCATCGACCACGGGATGGCAAAAACACAGAGGCGGAGACGAGGTTGCCTCGCACGCGACATGTGTACCGTGCTCTGTTTTCCTAGGTGTTTTAGGCTTGGCTCCACAACAACGAGCCGTACAGCCCCTACAGATGAGGTGGGATAGTTTGTGAAACCACCCTCCCAAAAACCAGCAAATCGACGGCAGGTGCCTGGGAACGCATCGGGATAGTGTGCTCAGTGTGACAGAAATAACTGGGGCTGTGCTCATCTTGGCCATCAGCTCACCCATGTCGCCGGCCTCCGAGTGGCTGCGGAGACGGCGGTGGCTTCGGAGCTGTCAACAATAGTACGGAAGTGTAGGATCCGGAGACGGAGAGGATAAAAAGATGACTCGGGTCGCATTTATGGCAGAGTCCTGGAAGTCACAGCACTCAGTGTATCTTGTTTGTATCCGGTAGAAATTGACCACACCTCCCCTACACGTCATACCCAACGAACCATCATCACCTGCAAAAGAACCAACAGCGCGTGCCAGCTCATACACACAGTATAGTAGCGAGTGGCTTATACAGAGGAATTTCGGATTTCTTGCACAACTCTGAAACTCAATTTCCTCGAGAAGGAACAACATGTTGTCCAGTTCCTTGCTCTCATTCGCCTTGGCCATTGGAGCCGCCCAGGCAGCGCCTGGCCTTGTGCCACGCCATGCCAATGCCACTCCAAACGCCAAGTCTGGCAGATACGATATGCCTCTCACTTGGGGTTCGGGTGGCTTCCTGTCCGAGGTCGAGTTTGGGACTCCCAGGGTCAAGCTGCCTGTCTTCGTCGACTGGACGTGGATCAGCCAATTTGTCGTCTCCCCCAAGTGCTTTGGGGCCTTTGACGCATCAGCTTGCCTCTTCCCCGGCCAAGACTACTTTGACCCGCGAGGCTCGTCCACCTTCAAGAACCTGACCTCGGAGTACCCAGACCGAGTTTGGGACCCGAACCACTTCTTCATGCAAGACCCGTTGCACGCTGAGTATGGCGCCGACACAATTCAGGTCGGCCCCGTGAGCAGCGAAATTGTTATCCAGGTCTCTGACATGGACTTTAACGTTTCCACTTACGGCTATGCTTTTCCATTTGGCGGAGTCTTTGGTCTTTCGCCCGTATACCAGGGCGACGGTCGTAAGTATTCCCACTCATCCCCGTCCCACTTAAACCCGAGACGCTAACACCTTCTAAGAGGACTATCAGTCACCGTTCTATCAGCAATGGAGCCAAAACCTCTGGAAGAGCCCATTGACTGGGTTTGTGTACTGTTATGAGGATTCAAAGAAGCCAGTCTGCAATGGCAACGATGGGCTCCAATCCCTCGGAGGTATCCGCACTGACCTCATCAAGAACAACAAGGTTTGGTGGTACAAGCACCAGACCTACCTCGATGTCAACACGCTTGACTTCGTCTACGACCCCCCGATCTACAACTATTGGGGCATTGAGCTTGAAAGCCTGAAGATTGGTGATCAGATCCAAACCATTCTGCCGACCTCCAACCAGTCGGGCAAGGCAGCCATCTTTGACCACGCCAGCTACGGCCGAGGCACGCCCCTCACTGCCAACGCCTACGACTACCTGGTTGAGCAGACTCACGGCGTCCCCGTCGAGCTCACAGCCCCGATCAACAACGGAAAGCAGGACTTTTACTCTGTCGACTGCGCCGACATCTCCAATTTCCCTCCTGTGACGTACACGTTCCGCGGCCACCAGAAGGAGTGGGTCGTGACACCGGAGCACTACGTCGAAAATGTCAATGGTACGTGTGTGCTCAATGTCCGCACCATGGCCGACGGCGATCAATTGTGAGTACCCTATTGGACAGTCCCGGATGCAATTGGCTAATTAGAATTGTCTGCAGCATTGGCAACTTTGGTGAAACCTTTGCCAAGGACAAATACATCATCTTTGACTTCAAGACGCTCCGTGTCGGAATCAGCGACATCGCGTGGTAGATAGGGGCATAAGCGGCAACTCCTCTTTTCTTTTTTCTTTTTTTTTCCTTTGTGTTCCTTTCATTCAGTGACGGTGTGGGTCGGGTGAGAGTTTGGGAAATAATCATAATACATAGAATCCTAAAGTCTTGGCTATCTGACCTAATATACAAGTGGTTGTACTTTTTTCTCTCTGATGGTTGGCTCTTGGCGACGGGATCTCGTTCCGTTCGGGAAATTGCCCAATTAGAATGAGCGTGTGACACCACATATGGCAATAGCTGAACCCACACCAACCCGAAGTGCCGAAATCGTATAGTTTACAATAGTTCATGGGCCAACATGTCAAAAATAAGAAAATCCAACCATCCTAATTCTCCAAAATTTCCAGGGCGGCCGCTTCGATGCTCTCCTGGGTCGTACCAGCCTAGTATTGGGTCAGGCCGCGGGGCGCAGGTGGAAACAATCACCAACATGCATGCCGAGAAACGACAAAGCAAGTACGAGTTTGTTACAGCCTCCCCCTATAGTATATGTGTGCACTTCACCGGGTTATTGTGGGTGCTACCGAGTCATGATGGGTCGCAATCTAGAAACCCATTACTGGCAATGGGAAAAAGCAGAGGGGGTTCAACTGAAAGGCATCTGCATGTAATCCGGGAATAAGGCGCTTCTGCGGCATTAGCCGGCCCAGAAGTTCCGGCAATGCAAATCAGTGGTGTGTGCCTTACGGCCCCATCATAAGCGCCGAGCAGATAAGGGGGCGGTTGGAGGGGCTGAGCTACATAGTCGCTAATCCTCATGCAGCAATTGCTTTATTAAGAACCCGGGCAAAAAAGTGTGGCTTTGGATGTCTTCCTCCAGCATTCCACCTCCGCGAGGAGAGCATCTCCGTCAACGCACGACTCCGGTCATCAATCGTACAATAACCTCCGCTGCGCATCGGATTCGACGGCGCTGAATCGTAGGAAATGGCATCATCCGAAATGGCCAAAGGCTAAAGAGCCTGTACTTAAACTCATTAGGAGACCCAGTAGCCAGAATAGCATCTAAGCATAGTTTCCTCTGCAGTTTTGTGTCACATTTTCTCGTTTTGAATACCCCCAAACACCCATTTCGGTTTCAATTTCAATTTTCGACTCTGATTTTTTTTTACATAATCACAATGGACTCCATGATGGACGCTGAGATCATCATCGTTGGTGCGGGCATCGGCGGCCTTACCCTTGCGGCCATCTGCAAGCAGCTTGGCATCTCGTGCAAGGTCCTCGAGCGCACCGAGGAGCTGCAGCCGGTGGGAGCGGGCATCTCACTCGCACCCAACGCCTTGAAGCTCCTTGACCAGCTTGGCATCTACGAACAGGTGCTCGAGGCTGGTCAGAAGCTCAACAAGATTCAGATCTGGCGCAACAACAAGCAATGGAACGCGCTAGACCTCTCCACTTTTGAAAGCACCTACAAGTACCCCATCATGTCGATGGAGCGCCACCACTTCCACCACCTGCTCTATGAGGCTGCCGGGGCCACTGAAACGGTAGTTCTAGGCTGCAAGGTGGTGGATGTTATCGACACCCCGGATAAGCCAGTGTCGGTCGTCCTCGAGGACGGCAGAAAGTTCCGGGGCAGCGTGGTGGTGGGTGCTGACGGCATCCGATCCGCCGTCCGCCGTGCCCTCGCCCGCCAGGCGGGCATGAAGGATGCGAACACCATCCAGTTCACTGGCCGGGTGCACTTCTCCGGAATCACATCCCCCCTCGAGAACTGCGGAGAAAAAGAACTGGGCGTGGCCAACTGGATGCTGTATGACCAAGCCATTCTTACTACATGGCCTTGCCCTGAGAACCGCCAGTGGTACATCGGCGTCAAGGTTAGCACCGCCCCCACCGTGAGCCCGCCGAAGGGTCGGGATTTGCATTGCTGACTATTCATTCTAGAAAGCTGAGGGCGATGTGGACAAGAACAGATCCGTGTGGGGGTCAACAACTCCCGGTGACATCAAAAAGGTTTACGGGAGAGCATACCACCCCTTTGCCAAGACTAGTCAATTCGGCGACAGTAAGTCCCATGTGCTGACTGTAGCAACGCCGCTCGGATGCAGAACTAACCGTGTGGCGAACAGTTGTTGACAAGTCGGAGCGTGTCATTGCCAGCAATGTCTGGCACGAAGTCGAGTTCCCCTCTATGGTCCAGGGCCGAGTAGCCCTCCTTGGTGATGGTAAGCGAGTTTGTCTCATCGGGTGCTCACTGAAACATGCTGACCGTGTCGAACTACAGCTGCACACAGCATGACGAGCTTTTTCGGGCAGTAAGTACACACAGCCCTCTCCGTTTTGATTGGGAACTGACTAATTTTTTTTTCCTCTTCCTCAGGGGCGGATGCCAGGCTATCGAAGATGCAGCCGTTCTCGGAAACCTGTTGGCTGGGAACCCGCAGGACCTCAAGAACCCCGAGCGCATCCTGAGTGCCTACGCAGCGACGCGGGAGGGACGTGTGCAGCGCCTGTCGCGATTCAGCGACAACTTTGCCCTGCTGCATACTGCCCGCGTGCCTTATGGTCTCGGCCCTATTCTGCGCTGGTTCCTCTACACGCTGGTGCCCACGTGGTTCTGGATCAGCTATCTGGGTTGGCTGTACGGCTACCAGCCATGCATTGAGAAGGGTGCCGTTATGAAGCTCAAGGGGGCCAAGAAGTCAGAGCAGTGATTGTGATAGTCCTTTTGCCATGTTCTTTTTTTGTTCGTTAGTCGTATTGCTTCGCGCCGTATTTTTTCATCTTTCCTTAGATACTTAGAGTTTAGAGCGACGTTCCTTTCCTAATGGATGATTTTTAGTACAAAAAATTCGAGTCAGAGCTAGTAAATACGTGAGAGCCCGAAATAGTTGTAGGTGGCATCTAAATCCTTGGAGTTGTTTAGGGAAAAGTGGAAGGGCAAGCTGTACAACGCTGGGTGGTGGTTAACCATAATTGGCAATCAGTCACGGCCCTAGGTCGTTGAACGCTATCCTACGTTACCTGCATGAACTGTTTATTATTTTTACTCTGCTTTGTAGCGTTTACTATACGTGAGGCGCACAGGCGGGTAATGTTTTGGCGTGCTTTGGTGCTCTATTGTTGGAATTTCTAAGGTATGGAGGACCGTCTGGATTCGGAGCGTCGATTCCTTCTATAACGACTATAGCACGTTTAGGGCAAACACCACAATGGTGAAAATCACTCATGATATCATCCGGATACCAGGGTTCTCAAAGGATCGTCGAGAATAGTAGCGGCCTATTTTTTTATTTTTTTCGGTTTTCAAGGCGATCCGTACGGGATGGATGCGGTTGTGGACACTAGCAGAGAATCCCATCCTCCGTCAATTCAATCTCCGTGCGGCCCATGATCGACAAGCGTAAATGCCCCTGCGCCGTCCTCGAAATATCTACATGTACATGTCCGAAAATGCGGCACAGCCTCGCGGCACGTAGATTGCTACCCTGCCCTGGTCCCCGTCATCCCCTGTCGTCCCCTCGGCAGACGCGCGCCTGTGTGGGTTGGCGTGCACGGAGAGTGACTTCCAAAGTCCCTCCCCATGTTTTCACGGAGTACCGGGTACTGCCCTCCCAACACCGCCACCAGCCAGGCCTCAGCCCTAGGTGAGTTATGCAGGACGAGACAGGACAGGCATACACTGTCCCACGAAGGAGCGGGCTCTGTCGCTCTGAGAGGGGCGTTTTTTTGGTTTCCAAGATTACAGCCCAGTCAGATGGGCAGCCCGAAACCTTGGGTCCAGCGCACACCCGGCCGTACAGTGTGGGAAGGGGAAGCCATCCACAGCTACATTACTACAGCCCTCCGCGCTCCAAGCCATGTGGTTTTTCAGCCAGACCAGCAGAGGTGTTCTGTTCCTTGCCTGGTGGTGTTTCATTCCGTTCCATTTCATTATATTACTGCGATATCTACTTTCAATTCTTAGCTCCACCTGCATTTGCAATCTCCCTCTTCACTCTCGCTCACCTCACCTCACCTCACCTTGGCCACACCACACCACATCCACATAGGACGACCGACTGGACTCTCTCCCGTGCCATATGCTGCTACCCACCCCGCTTGCCATTGCATCCTGATCGACATCATGGCCTCGAAGCACCCCCTCAGGAGGTCTTGTGCCTTTTGCCGCGCAAGGAAGATCAAGTGCTCCAACGAGACCATCTGCGAGGCATGCCGCCGGCAGGGTGCCGACTGCATCTACGACTTCGAGCCCACACGCCCCAAGACTCGGAACCTGAGCCAGGACAGCACCAAGTCGACGCTGTCCGTCTACCGTAATGGAGATGCGCCCATGTCTCTCGGCCGCCAGCGGTCCGTCTCGATTGGTTCCCCCAACTCCACTCCCCCCAGCACCGTCATGGAAGAGATCGGCGCACCTGGTGAGACTGGCGAGACCGTTGCCATGGTCCTCGAGCAAAGGTTTTATGAGAACTTTACTCAAGAGGCCGACGGGCCAAAGAGCAGCCCATGGCAAGAGCGCATTTCATCCTATCACCGCGCTCTCCAAAATAGCTTACGTGACCGACCAGAGAGCGTGGCTACCAAGTTTAGTCCCAAGAATGTTAGATACACCGGTATTCTCTCCCTCCTGACCCACGACATTGTTGGTCTCGTCACAGATCAATTTGGGTCTCTCGGATGCCATCATGTCGAAGAGGGTGGCGCTCGGTTCTTCCTATCTGGTCTAGCTAGCGACGAGACGCAGACCATGTTTGACAATCCTCCCCTAGGCAGCAACCCACTATCCGAGTATGGCCAACGACAGCAAACACAGCTGATTGATGTCTGGTATTCGGTCCACCCTTTATCTTTCCTTGTCTCTAAGACGCTACTTCTACGAGAGCTCCGCGACGGCACCCACGACGAGATCTTGCTGGCCACGATGCTCGCCGATGCAAACTTTAGCATCGGGGACGAAGTCTCTATTGCCCGCGGCCATGTCCTCCTTAGGTGGGCAATCTCTCAGCTTCACCACCGGCCTCTCCGGCCTACACAGAACTCCCCCAACGGCGGCACCTCGGGCATCTCCACAAGAATATTCAGCGGCATCTCCACAGCGCAGGCGCTTATGTTGCTGGCTTGGAATGCCCTCTGCTCGTTCCAGCTGCGCCGAGCAATCTGCTACATCGGTCTCGCTGGCAGGATGGCTTCAGAGATTAAGGATCAGATTTCAAACACTTCGGCCCCAATGACATCCAGTCGCATCAATGGCATTGATGTGTTTGACGTGGAAAAGGAAATCGTGGCTTACCTCTACTGGACAACCTATTCCCTTAGCCTCTGGGCGTTCATTCAGATGGGCAACGGCCATTTCTCTGCCCTACTGCCCACGTCCCTAACTTCAATATTCCTTCCGGTGACGGAGGCGTCTTCCGTCATGATCCAGCTTGATCTTGTCTCAGAAAACTTTAGCACGCTGCAGAAGCAAAAGAGCGTGATCAGAGAGATGTGGCCCTTGGCGCACATTGCTAGTGTGGTTGCTTACATCTTTGCCCTGTACCCCCACGACTCAGACCCGACCGAGTCGCCCACCACCAACTTTTGGCAGGAGGCCCCATTGCTCGCCCTGCAGCGCATCCAGCAAGGAAAGCCTTCCAAGGACATTTCCAGCGTGTGCAGAGAAATCAACCGGGTGCTGATGGAGAGCATCCATATCCTCAACCGCCAAGTTACCGAGGCCTCGTCACGGAACCTCGTTCTCATTGTTTACCATGCCATGGCCATCCAATTCCTGTTTCCAGAGGCGCAGCCCATGCAGCCCGAAGAAGTCATCACGGCTGAAATTGTAGACCGATACTGCTCCTCATCCGAAGACATCTTGCAACTCTTTGCAGCAACGTCCGAGCAGCCCGCCGATCTCTTTGGTCTCACCCCGTCGCTCCGCGGATCCTTCCCTGATGTCTTTTGCATGGCCCTCGACACGTGCGCCCGGGGTCTTAAATCTATCCACCTCAGGTTTCATCCCACTGATCCATCCATGCTTCAGCTCTACGAGAGCAGACTCCAGCTGCTGTCAAGGCGGCTGTACGCCATGAGCCAGAGCGACTTCCTCAACCAGGGCAACTGCATCCGCCATGTTCGAAAGAGCCTAAAGGCCTGCGTGCGGATGATGGGCGCATCGTCTGGCCCTGGCTCCTCCGGGTCCCTGTCTCCCGACGGCAACCACATGGGATCCATGTCTGAATCGCCCCAGCAAAGCCCCCACCGCCTGGCCGTTTCGGACCCGGAGCACCTGTCTTCCATCCCGAGAATTGCTATCGACTCGTCATCGCCTTATGGCTGCGCTGGGGATGCATCAACCATGAACTCCATGCCATCTTCGTCCTCACGGTCGTCCTCGGGAACTTCTACAACCACTTCGTTTACATTTGAGGAGATGGGCAAGCCCCATTGGCAGCCCGACGACATCATGTTCAACGACGTTCTAGACACCGACGCCCTCGTCGCGCCGGCTGAGCACATCAGCATCGCCGAGTTGGTGGATTTGCAAAATGCATGGTGTCCACAGATGTCTACCATGATGGATTTTGACATGACTGGGTCCATCCCTGTCCAGTGTGGGCAGTGGGACTGGCACGACCAAGGTATCGACGCAGCCACAGCTGGGTCGGACATGGATTCAGTCTACTATTCTCATTACTTCGATCGAAACAGCAAGCGAGCCGCATGAGCTTCCATGGTCCACCTTGGCTGCGGCGACGAATGACGGGATACTATTTCAAGCGACGGTGTTTGGCTTTTTGGCGTTGGGTTTTTTTTATGACTTTTTTTCTCCCTTTCCTTCACCTTTTTTTTTTCTTTAGGGCAACAGGCAACAGCAGGTCCAAAAATGAGTTATAGGGGATCATGTACACGGTGTGCAGTGTACACTGTCAGGTAGTGTCGTGAAAGGCACTTTGACTGGCTGCCACGTTCTGGATGCCTCGGATGTGGTGGCGATGCGGTCATTTACTGCACTTGTCTACGCCAGACACGCTATTTTCTTCAGTACCTACGCGATACTTTCTGTAAACGGCGTTCTTCAAGTTCATGGAGGTCAATTGGATTCAAAGAATTAGGACAGCTCCAATCCTTTTTGGGGCGTGCAGTGCGATTGGGTTTAGTGTCATCAGGACGCAGGGCTGAGCAACGTCACTTTTTCAAAGGCTAGAATTAGACAACCAATCATTACTCATTAGTGCCATCATCCCGCGTGTCTTTTGGCCCCCAGCTGAAAGTCCACCAGCTCAGAACGCCACCAGTGACTGACTGACTATGACCAAACCATTGAACAAACATTGGAATGGGAAAGGAGTAGTTGGGGAGGATGGGTTCGCTGCGAGAGCAAAGCCAAGGCAGTAGAAACGAGGACGTTGTGCAATCCGCAGACCATCGGAACAAAGTCATTGCCGATTACCGATGACTTCGTCTTATTAATGGCAGCAGTGCAGCTGTTGGGGGGAAGAAAAAAGGAAATCCGCTCCCCGCTCATGCGTGGCCCAGGGACCAGATCCTGCGCCCTCAACGGCGTGGTAGGGGGCCCACTGTTCACTCGCAGGAGCTGTAGACAATGATTAGATGGATGGCATCCATAAATGTCTCAATAAAAACAGACGACGCACACGCGCTACCTCATACGCTCTCTCTCACCCACCACACTTGCGAGTGAGTGACAGAACGCACATGGCACATGATACAAGCTTCCCCCCATGACCCTACAATGAGAAATCTATAACCATAACCACATAAATACACAGCACTTAAAAATAAATGAAGTTGGCATCGTGATGTATTATTTGCGATGGATATACTTAGACAGCTTATCTCGTTGGGTTTATCTTTGGACTTCCTCGCTAGACACCGATGATGGCGGGTCATGTTTTCCGCCGCCTGCTTGACTCGCTCGCTCAATGCATCAGCCGTGTGTTCCTGCCATTGTCATTGTTTTTTTTTCTCTTGCTTCGTCATTGGCGGCGGCATCTTCCGTCGCGAGTGAGGCGAAGCCCATACAAGCCGAATATTTTTGTCCTCTCACCTTGGGGTTTGGCCTAGGGCGCCACCTCTTTCTTCGACCCCTCACTTTGACGGCCCTGAGACGAAAAAAGAACCTTGGAAGGATGCAGGTCAGGGATGGCGAGCTGTGATACGGTGAGAACCAGACGAATAAGCAAAGGACTTCCATCGGCCCAATAGTGACGCGGTGATCCAAGCGGCCGGTGCTCAAGTTACGCAAATTACACGGGATTGGTGGTCCCGATTGGATGAGCAGGCCATAACATTGCAAACACACCTCTTAAATCCCAGGGTCTCGAACTTGATATGTCAGACATGACCTCAGGGCACCGCTTCGATGGTGACACGCGCAGTCTCTGCAAGACTCACGGGGTTTTTGTTTTTGGTTGCCTAGTGTTTCCCGCTCAGCTGAACGCACGCCCAACTTTATGTCGTGCCATTCGCATACCCCAGGGTTCTCTCCGTCTAACAAGCTGAATGCGCGTATGTCAAAGTGCCGAACAATGGCTGATGACTGTTGGGCTGCTTGGCCACCCTCCCTCATCCCTCGGTGATAATGGCCCGCTTACCACCTGTTCCGCGGATGCAACGCGAGGGGGACGAAATGCCTAATAGAGGCCTGGTGCCGCCCCTGGCCCCGGTCATGAGAGACGTCTTTGCAGTGCCGATCTGCAAAAGCCGATGCAAGTGCATGGGGTGAAGATGCCGGGTCTGACAGTCCGGGAGGCTCGTTGCGGCGGGCGGGTTTCCGCCTCTGCTGAATGGGGCATGGTCGAGCATCGCTAGCCATCACCAATACGCTGCAAATAGCACTATGGGCTTTCTAATACACGAAACTCTTGTCCGGCCCAAATAAGCTGACCTGACGAGAGAACCCCCGCACGCGAATAGCTTCGACACGGCGCGAAGGAAAAGAAGAGTCAGGATTTTTAGCACCGTTTGGAAGTCTAAAACATGTTTTTTTAAAAATAAAGGGCACCGGCCGAGACGCTGCCACGACACACACACCGCCCGTCGTTTCGGGCCTAGAAGAGCATGGCGTCCCCCCCGCGCGTGCGTTGTCGGCATTCCTGACGGTGGCGCCAGCCACGGGCCCGGCTCTTCACTTCCAACCGGACCCCGCCCCCCAACGGGACGTCAGTGTGGACTTGAATGTGGAGGTGCTAGGGAAGGATCGTGATTTGTGGGAACGCTAAGTGCGGCTGACCCTGTCTCGTGTCAGAGAGGGGGGAGTGGGTGGATGTCGACACCCCTAGGAAGCGCCGTCGAAACTCGCGGTTGGCGGGGAGGCACAGCCGCGCGCCGCCAGGACTGACGCGATTCCCAGAGCCAAGAGTTTCTTACTTGAATTAAGAGATAGGGAAAAGGCGTCTGGTGGGGCGGGAATGAGCTTGTGTAGCAATCTCGTATTGGATCTTTGTTATCGGTCAATTATGGTGTGGCGGGAGCAAAGTCCTAGACTGGGGCTGCCGAGTGCGACGGGGGACACTTGCAGGGGGGGCGCCGCTTATCCTGGATTTCGCGATAGCATCATCCCGCGCTGGCCCAACTTGGGCGAGTCTGATTGTTGATCTTTGCCCTGACCCGTGTCTTGATTTTCTCGGTTATCGTGCGATTTAACAGGATCATCGATTTTAGCCAGGATCAGCCGTTTGCCCAATTGGCCATCCACGGTACCGGAAATTCCAAAACAGCATGCATCGCAATGCTTTAGGGTAAAGACATGAACCAGCCATATTTTCAGCCCAGATACCCTACAACCCGGGCAACGGGCTTCGGCCAACGAAGACACGTGCTTCTCGAACTCTGGGGAATGTGTCAAGCCCTATATTTACAGCTCGGTCCACCTCTCACCACAAGCTTTAGGCTGCAGAGTTCTTTCAACGCGGTCATCAAATGCACGGACGAGAACGACATCGCCACTACGCCCTCCTCTCAGGTTCGGAACCGTGGTGTGGGGAGCTGTCATATCTTAAACCAACAAACAACTCATCTTCCTTCCGCTCGACGACGGCAGCTAGTGGTGACCGAATCCGGTGTTATCGCACCGAGACTCTTGGGGATGCCTTGGTAAGCAGGCATAGGGCTGTCCGTGTCCCCTTGGGATGGTCTAGTCTCATCCTATATCAGTAAATGGTGATTATTTTTGGAAAGGATTTAGCATGCGCGAGAAGGGAATAGTGGCAGGGAGGCCGAGCGTTGATAGATCCCCGCATTGGTTCCGAGCACTAGATTTGTAAAAGTGGCATAATTATGTGCCAATTGTCAGTTCAAGCGCAGGAATGGGGATTCTCAAAAATCGAATCAATTGCCTATTTCCGCTCTGGTCTGGAAAAGGAAGCTCCACATCCATAGTATTGCATGCATGGTAGCCAGAAGGGGCTCCACGTCTTCCCCTGCCCAGCCACACGCACTACTATGAATTAATCACCTTTCTCAGCTCAGCCTTGCTCACTTGCATCTCAACCCGACTGGGTTTGTTGACCGGGCGTTTGAACATATGCCATTAGCCACGCCTTAATTAGTGTCTATGTTTTACCAAGGTGAAAAACAGTGGAACCGCCACGAGGGAAGAGAGGGCCTTCAAGTTTCAACCAGAGGCAAATGCTGATCTCCCTTTCCCCACCACCGGAGAGACCCATGGCTGTGGATCACGAGAGGGACGGAGTGAGGGTGAGCGTCTTGGTTTATTTTCGGTGAAACTCGAAAATTTCCATCAACCCAGGAATGCGGAAGGCAGAAAGCAGACCGACACAGGTCTCGCGAAGGCGCGAAACAAACTGGCAGACCGAACCGAGAAGGAGACCAAAGCAGTGAGATTCGTATTAAAAAAAGCGACACTCTGTGACCTAAGATCTGCGGGTGTGTGCTGACGCAGTGAAGATCCCATGGTGGTGTAAACACTTGGAGGGGACGACTGTGTGCAAGTCAGGTGCGGCGGTCCAATCAACGGCGCACGTCCGAGATATCTCGATTGGACGCTTACACAACTGCCTGGTTCCCCGCCGTGAGGTACCGGTACAAGAGGGGTACGTACTTTTTGGATCCAGAAGTACCGTTCGCCGGCCGCAGGCTCATAGCCGCCAACACACATACTCGCGCATGTCTCTGAGCGGGATTGGGGGCTGGTGGCGGAGTCGGCTTTGCGCCCCTTGTGCACTTGTGCACCTGGAGATACACTTCACACGCGAGATTTGCACCTCTGCCCCAGCCCCAGCCCCAGCCCTCAGGCACAGTGAGCTTTCCAGCCGGGCCCTGGGGCCCGGCTCGCGGCCGAGTCTGTCTATCTTGGGGAACACTCTTTGCCGTTTACCCGTGCTGGCGGCTCCGGGGCCGTTCGGTTGCGGCTGGCAGTGCCTTTCCGTTGCCTACCGGAGCTGCCATCTCACGCAGAAGCCCAGTGTAGGGCGATGATGACTTCGCATGCGAGTGAGGGAAACACAACCACCAGAGTCTCAAGATGAAGTTTTGTAAATTTGACATATATACAGGCTGTCGCCACCAGCAATACAAGTCTTTTTTTCTCACCACCACTCTCAACTTTCTCTTTCTGTCTCTCAGTTCTCTCATCTCAGCAGTTCTCTTGTCGTTTTGTCTTGTCTCTCAGCTTTTTTCTCGTCTCTCGTCTCTCGTCTCTCCTCAGCTCTCTCAGTCTGTCTCCTGAGAAGCTTGTTTAGAATTTCCTAAAAAATACCCAAATCTCTCATCTCAGCTCGTTTCCATCGCGATTCGTTCGATTTTGAAGTTTCCATCTGCAACTTCTTTCGATACAACACCAACACACCATCACGAAACCAACTTTCGGAACAATAGAGTTCTGAATTTCAGCCCTGTGCTAGCAAACAAGAAAACATCTTAGATTTTAGCACCTGCATCTCGCAACCGTCATCAAAATGGCTTCCAGAAACAACGCCCAGGACCCGAGCGTCATCGTCGGCATGGCATGCCGAGTTCCCGGAGCTTCTACTCCTAGCAAGCTCTGGGATAACATCGCTGAACAGCGTGATGTTCAGCGAAAGATGCCCGAGGATAGGCTGAAGGTTGACAGCTTCTTCCACCCTGAGCCCTCCCACAAGGGAACCGTAAGTCGCAGAGTACCTATACCCACCAACATCAGCTGATAAGAACCTACTTAGACCAACGCCCGCTACGGATACTTCCTTGACCAGGACATCGGTAACTTCGATGCTAGCTTCTTTGGAATCTCTGGCAAGGAGGCTGAGGCCATGGACCCTCAGCAGCGTCTACTCCTCGAGGTTGTCTATGAGGCATTGGAAAATGCCGGTATCACCCTCCAGGAGATTAGCGGCTCTAGCGCCTCAGTCTTCTGCGGTAGCTTTACCAATGACTACAATGCCATGTTGACCAAGGATTTGGAATACTATCCGAAGTACACGGTGAGTACTCCCTGGCCTGGTGTGATTGGTTACCGACCACAAAATACTGATGCGTTTCTAGGTTACTGGAACTGGTGACGCTATTCTTAGCAACCGAATTTCTTACTTCTACAACCTTCACGGTACTAGCGTGACCATCGACACTGCCTGTTCGTCGTCTCTGGTTTGCTTCCACCTCGGCAACCAGACGCTCCAGAACAATGAGTCAGAGATCTCCATCATTGTTGGCTCGGCACTGCATTATGACAGCAACGTCTTTGTCACCATGACTGACCTTGGTATGCTTTCTACCAACGGTCGCTGCGCTGCCTTTGATGAGTCTGGCAGTGGTTATGTTCGAGGTGAGGGTATTGCCTGTGCTATCCTGAAGCGCAAGAGCGATGCTATTGCCCACGGCGATAACATCCGAGCCATCGTTCGCGCCACTGGCTCCAACCACGATGGCCGCAAGAACGGTATCACCCTGCCCAACTCTGTTGCTCAGGAGGACTTGATCCGAACCACCTACAAGAATGCCGGCCTTGACCCTCGCCACACACAATATTTTGAAGCTCACGGCACCGGCACTGCTGCCGGTGACCCCATCGAGACCCGCGCCATTGGCGCTGTCTTCGCTGAAGGCCGCAACGAGCCCCTCTATGTTGGATCTGTCAAGACCAACATTGGTCACCTTGAGGGTGCCAGTGGTCTGGCTGGTATCATTAAGACGACCATGGCTCTGGAGAAGGCCACGATCCCTCCCAACATGCACTTCAAGAACCCCAACCCCAAGATCGACTTCGAAAACTGGAAGATTGCTGTTCCCACCGATCTTGTTGAGTGGAAGGTTCCCGAGGGCATTGCCCGACGTGCCAGTATCAACTCCTTCGGATATGGAGGTACCAACGCGCACGTCATTCTTGAAGAGTGCCCCCCCATCACGAAGGCAGTCAAGATCATTGAGCCTATTGCAAATGGTGTCCACTCGCGACCCTACCTGGTCCCTCTGACATCTCACTCGGCCAAGGCTGGCGAGCTTGCCGAGGAGACTCTTGCAAGCTACCTCAAGGACCGCGACACCAACATCGAAGATGTGGCTTACAGCCTCTCCACCAGGCGCACTATGCACCAGCAGCGTTCTTTCGTTGTGGCTGACAACTCTGCTACTTTGCTGGAGCAGCTGACCACCGCTCGCCCTGCGGCGCCCTGGACTCCTACTCAGCAGTCCACTCCACGCCTTGGTTTCATTTTTACTGGCCAGGGCGCCCAGTGGCATGCCATGGGCCGACAGCTGATTGAGGAGTGTCCTCATTTCCGACAGAGCCTCCAGCGCTGCGATGCCATTCTCAAGTCGCTCCCCGATGCCCCCGAGTGGTCCATTCTCAAGGAGCTCCAGAAGACAAAGGAGACTAGCTTGCTTGGCGAGACTCTGTACTCCCAGACCATTTGCACTGCCCTTCAGCTGGCTCTCATTGACTTGATCGAGTCCTGGGGCATCAAGCCCAGCGCTGTAGTTGGTCACTCCTCTGGTGAGATGGGCGCTTCCTATGCCTCTGGCATCTTGTCCTTCGAGAATGCTCTCATTGCTGCCTACTACCGTGGTCGCTACATGTCTGCAAACAATGAGGAGGGAGTCCCCGGTGGTATGATGGCTGTCGGTCTCCCTGAGAGCGAGTGCCTTGAGGAGCTGAAGCCTTATGCTGGGCGCCTGAACATTGCTGCTGTGAACAGTCCCTCTACCATGACCATTTCTGGTGACGAGGATGCCATCCTTGAGCTTAAGGAGAAGCTTACCGAGAGGAAGGTGTTTGTTCGCCAGCTCATTGTCAAGCAGGCTTTCCACTCACACCACATGTTCCCTCTGGCCCCTGCCTACGAGAATGCCTTGAAGAGCAACAAGGGCTTCAAGACCCAGCCACCCAAGTGCAGGATGTTCTCCAGTGTCACTGCCCGCCTGGCTGATCATGAGATTATGGGCCCGTCTTACTGGGCGGCCAACATGGTTCAGTCTGTTCGCTTCTCTGATGCTCTCACCGGCATCCTCCTGGATGAGCAGGATGACCAGAACATTGACATTCTAGTTGAGATTGGTCCCCACCCTGCTCTCAAAGGGCCTTCTCGACAGACCACCAAGGCTCTGAAGCTCGACCTGCCCTACATTGGTTCTTTAACCCGTGGCGTTCCCGATTTTGAGTGTCTCTTGAACATGGCTGGTACTCTGTTCAGCCTTGGCTACCCCGTTGATCTCGTCAAGGCCAACCAGAACATCAGTGCCAATATTGATGGCTCTCTTGTTGCTACTGCGACTGGATCCAAGCTGGGTGACCTTCCCACCTATGCTTGGGACCACCGCCGCTACTGGTCTGAGACTCGATACATCAAGGACCACCGACAGCGACCTTTCCGCCACTCTGTGCTGGGCCACCGAGTACCTGGATCCGTTTCTAGGCACCCTGTTTTCCGCAACTATCTTCGCATGAGCGAGCTTCCTTGGCTTAGTGAGCACGTTGTGGAGGGAAAGATTGTCTTCCCCGGTGCTGGATACATCACCATGGCTATCGAGGCCGCGTTTAGAACTGATCAACTTGATGAGATCAAGGCCATCAGCATCAAGGACATTGTTGTCAAGAATGCTCTTCTGGTTCCGAACACCGATGAGGGCGTTGAAGTTCTTCTGGAACTCAAGCCTGTGACCTTGTCCGCCAAGAGCCACTCTGAGACCTGGTACGAGTTCAATGTCTTCTCCTATGACGAGAACAGCAATTGCACTAGCCACTGCCATGGTACCATCAGCCTGGAGCGGGGCAGTGCTGCTCCCCTCGAGTACACTGCTACTTCAAGCACTCAGTCTGAGCTCTCTGATCTCCGCACCAAGACCAACCGATCCATGCCTGCCGGTACTTTTTACAAGAACATGGCGGACCTCGGTCTAGGATACGGCGAGAAGTTCCGTCTTCTCAAGGGAAATATTGAGAGTGGTCTCGGCTTTGCTGTCTCCGACCTAATCTATGACCCTTCTGTCCTCCCCTCTGCCCCTGGTGACGAGACCATTATGCACCCTACTCTTCTTGACTCTTTCTTCCATGTCATCTTCCATGCAGTCGAGCAGCGACTTGGGCGCCCATTGGATGAGCCCTATGTTCCTACTTTCATGAAGACATTGAGAATCTCTGGTCGTTTTGTCGACTGGCGAGCTTCTCAGGAATCCCAGGACTTTTTGGTCGCTTCCTTCACCAAGCTTCCTTCTCCCCGTGTTGCCATCAACGATCTACTGATGCGCAACCCAGATGGAGAGCTCATGATGGAGATCAACGGCCTGGAGGTTACCGCCCTTGGCCGAGAGGCCCCTGAAGGACAGGGTCCCCGAACTCTCTTCTACAAACAGCGATGGCAGCCTTGCTTCGAGATGCTCTCCAATGTTGAGGGCAAGGGCATCTCCGAGATCATTGACATCTTCGCTCATCAATACCCCAACACCAAGATTCTTCACCTGTCTGCCGATCTTGAGCGTACTGATCAGGTCCTCCAGACTCTTGGTGCAACCAAGAGCGAGCGCCGCCGCTTCCGCCAGCTCAACGTCTGGTCTGCTAGCAGCAGCATCTCCAAGGAGCACACTGAGAAGCTTGTCAGCGAGTCAAATGGCCTCATCACCTCAGAGGAGCCTGAGGTTGGTGCATATGACTTGGTCATCGTCAGCGAGGCTGGAAGCGACGGCGCTGCCTTCGTGAACGATACTGGCTGCATTCTATTCGATGGACACAAGGATTTGGTCCCTGCAGACCTTGATGCGATTTTCTCTGCTCAGGCCTTCAGCGCTTTCCGCAAGTCATCTGGATCCTCAGCATCAGCTGAAGAGGTAACTGTTGTCATGCCTACCTTCGAGGCCTCGCATCGAGTCCAGACTATCCTCGATGCTCTGAAGGCAGTGGCTGGTGACAAGATCAACCTGACCACTTTCTCCGAGCTTTCCTATGCTGGTGTATCTGTGCTCGCTGAGAACGTTGTCGTCCTTGCTGGACTTGATGAGTCCATCTCTGATGAGAACATCTTTAAGGGAGCCCAGAACCTTCTCACTGCCCTGCAGAAGAACATTGTCTGGCTGACCGAGGGTGCCACTCTGGAGGCTGCCCGCCCTGACTCTGCTATGTTCATTGGTCTTGTACGAGCCGCTCGATCTGAGAACGACACCATCCGCGCTGTGACATTCGATTTTGGCTGCGACTCGCCTGCTGAGCTCATTATCAACCACGTCATGCGCATGCTCACCCAGCCCATTGATGAGGACGAGCTCACTGAGCGTGATGGTGTTGTCTACATCCCTCGTGTTGAGGCTGACGACGACCGCAATTGCAAGCTTCGCAATGGTCCTAACCAAGAGCCTCATCTTGAGCCATTTGGTGAGCTTGGTACACGATCTCCTCTTGCCCTCAAAATCGGAAAGGTAGGTCTGCTGGAGACTCTGTACTTCGGCGAGGATGAGGAGATCATGGACACCGAGATCAAGGAGAACGAGGTCGAGGTCGAGAACAAGGCGTCCTCCATCAACTTCCGTAAGTCAATTGCTTACTCCTCTGCGCTGCGTTTGATTTCTAACGAATTTATAGGAGACGTTGCTGCCAGCATGGGTATCATCGAAGACTTCAAACTTGGAGACGAGTGCGCTGGTATTGTCACCAAGGTAGGATCCGGAGTTACTAACTTCAAGGTCGGTGACCGCATTGTCGCTCTCCGCCCTGGTCAAGGTGCTCACAGAACCTTGGTCCGAAACCCTGCTTCTTGGTGCTACAAACTACCCGACAGCATGTCATTCTCTGATGCTGCTGCCATGCCTCTTATCCTGGGAACTGCATGGTACGCTCTCTCCGATATTGCACGCCTTCGAGAGGGTGAGAGTGTCCTTATCCATGCCGCCGCCGGTGGTGTTGGTCAGATGGCTGTTCAGATTGCTCAGCGAGCTGGTGCCAAGGTCTTCGCTACTGTTGGATCACCCGCTAAGCGAGAGCTCTTGAAGGAGCAGTATGGTCTTACTGAAGATCAGATGTTCTCTTCTCGTGATGCCTCCTTCGCTAAGGGTGTCATGGCTGCCACCAACGGCAAGGGTGTTGATGTCGTCCTCAACAGCTTGGCTGGCCCGCTTCTTCACGCCTCTTGGAGCTGTGTTGCTCCATTTGGTCGCTTCCTCGAGATTGGAAAGCGTGACATTCACGAGAACAGCAAGATTGGAATGGACCCCTTCCGTCGAAACGTCTTGTTCGCTTCCATCGACCTTGTGGTAAGTACATCTGCACTACTTATGGGTACCAGTCACTTACATTATATAGACCATGTTCGAGAAGAACGAAGCTCTGGGAGAACGCCTCTTCAAGGAGTGCTTCTCTCTCATTTCCAATGGAGAAATCCGAGTTCCTGCCACTGTCAAGGAAGTCTCCTACGCCGACGTTGTCAAGGGATTCCGACTTTTGCAGATGGGCAAGCACACTGGCAAGGTATGATACACTTGATGCCTACCCAAAACGTTGCTAACGCCGATATTAGATTGTTCTTGTTCCCCATGCTGAAGACCTTGTCCCTGTTATGCGAAGCGGTTACCGCAACACCAAGCTCTTCAGCCCCGAGAAGACCTATCTCCTTGTCGGTGGTCTCGGTGGCCTTGGTCGTACCCTCTCTCAGTGGATGGTTCGCAAAGGTGCCAAGAAGCTTGCATTCCTATCTCGATCCGGAGCCGACAAGCCCGAGGCTAAGGCTACGGTTGAGTGGCTCCAGAGCCGTGGCGTCGAGGCTCAGGTGTACCGAGGTGATGTCTCCAAGTACTCCGATGTCAAGGACTGTATCGACAAGATTGGGTCCTCGCTCGCCGGTCTGTTCCAGGCCGCCATGGTTCTCCAAGATGTTCCTCTTGAAACTATGAACTTTAGTCAATGGCAGAGGTGCTGCCAGCCCAAGGTTCAGGGTGCCAAGAACCTTCACGAGGCCACTCTCAACATCGACCTCGACTTCTTCGTCTGCTTCTCATCTGTGGCTGCCGTTGTCGGTTCCAAGGCACAGGCCAACTACTCTGCTGCCAACTGCTTCCTTGACGCTCTTATGAGGAAGCGACGCGACATGGGCCTCAGCGGTGCTACCATGAATGTGGGAGCTGTCACCGGTGTCGGTGTTGTCGCTGAGAACGAGGAGCTCCAGAAGATCATGCTTCGTATGGGCATGGACACTATCAATGAGGAGGAGCTTCTTTACCAGCTTGAGGAGGCTGTTCAGATTGACAAATCAATCGCCTCTATTTCTCCTCGCGGCTGCACGGCGCACCAAATTATTAGCGGTGTTGGCCTCATCAAGCCTGATGTGTACTGGGCTAGCAAGCCCATCATGAGGAACTTGTACACCAACCACGATTTCGAGGCCAGCAACGGTGACCAGCAATCCAAGAACATCTTGGCTGCTCTCAGGGAGGAGCAAGACATTGAGAAGCGTACTCTCATTCTTCTCGATGCTTTCTTGGAGAAGATTGCCAACGTTCTTGCCACTCCTCGTGACTCCATCCTTCCCAGCAACCCACTCTCGGCTTATGGTCTGGATTCCATTGTGGCGGTCGAATTCCGCAAGTGGTTCCGCAAGGAGATCCAAGTTGATATCGCCTTGTTTGATATCCTTGGTGCTGCTTCCATCATTGCTCTGGTGAACAAGACCGCCAAGATGGTCACCTCTGGCGCTGCTGCCAAGAAGACCGAGACCGACAAGTCTGCCAAGAAGACTGATGTTGAGACTGAGAAGGCCAAGAATGACAGCCAGTCCTCTGCCATGGCTTCTGGACAGCTGACCAAGACACTCCGAACCGGTATTGTACCTCTGTCTACCTTCCAGTCTCGCCTTTGGTTTGTCCACAGCTTCCTCGAGGACAAGTCTTTCCTCAACCTCCCTATTGTCCTGCGCATCAAGGGCAAGCCTGATTTTGCTGCCATGCAAAAGGTCATTACCGAGATGGCTGCCCGCAACCCGGCCCTCCGGACCGCCTACTATGAGGGTGACGATTTTGCCGTCCAGGAGCCACTCGAGGACTTTGACTTGAGCCTAGACTACCGTGACCTCAGCAAGGAAATGGACCCCGAAACCTCTCTCAATGAGCTCGTCAAGTACAACCGTAACATTGAGATGAATGTCGAGGAGGGAGAGGTTGCCAGTTACTCGCTTGCTAAGCTTGGCGAAGAGGATTGGGCTCTTGTTGGCATGACTCACCACATCTCTATTGACCGTGCTAGTCTGTTCCCTATGATGTCTCAATTCATTGGACTGTACGATGCCATTCGAACCGACAAGGACCTTTCCACGGTCTCTGCCCCCGAGTTTGACTATGTTGATTTCACTCTCTGGCACAACGCCCGTCTTTCGTCCGATCTGATGAAGCCTGATCTGGACTGGTGGCGATCTACTCTCAAGGATCTTCCTACCTGCAGCAAGGTTCTTCCCTTTGCCAAATGCGAGCGACCTGCGAGAAGCGACCCCCGCCGTGAGAAGGTCTTTGCCAACCTTGACTCTAAGCTGTTCAGCCGCATGAAGCGAGTTGCTGCACAGTCCAACGGTACCCCCTTCCACTTCGTCCTTGCCGCATTCCGTGCTTTCATCTACCGCTACACCGAGGAGAAGGATGTTGTCCTCCTGATGGTGGACGGCAACCGCCCCCACCCCGATACTGATGCCCTTATGGGATTCTTTGTCAACCTTGCCCCTGTCCGCTGCAACGGTAAGTTTTCTAGGATTATTTTTACTGGGACCTTGTTAACAATTACATGTAGACGATTGCGAGGTTCCTTTCGACCAGCTTTTCCAGTCGACCAAGGCCCGCGCTCTCGACGCCATGGCCCACAGTGGTGTGCCCTTCGACACCATCGTGGATATCATGAACGTCAAGAAGACCAGCCGCCACATGCCTGTAGGCCAGATTGCTGTAAACTACCAGATTCACGGTCCCGTCCCCACCTACCAAGCTGCCGACTTTGTTGTCGAGAGCATCGAGTCGGACGATATCCCCACTGCGGCCGACATGCAGCTGGAAGCTCTTGAGACCTCGGAACACAGCCTCGACCTTAAGATTGAGTACTCTACTGCGCTCTACAGCCAGTCCGACATGGAGCGCTTCATTGAGAATTTCCTCGCCTTCTTGTCCAGCTGCATCAAGGACCACCGCCAGCCTGTGGAAGAGATCAACATGTGCGGACCCAAGGAGATCGAGACTTTGGAGAAGTCTTTTTGGAACACCAAGACCAAAGAGAACCACTGGCAAGGAATGAGTGTTGTTGACAAGGTAGCTCAGATGGCAAGCCAATATCCCCAAGCCCTCGCGATTAAAACCTCTGACTGCCAAAGCATCAGTTACAGACAACTGGTCGACAACTCTGAGAGCATTGCCTCGATTCTGATCGACTCCGGGGTGAAGCCACGCGACCGCATCGCGCTGCTCGCCCTTCCTGGAGTTGAAGCGGTGACCGGCATGCTCGGCACCTTGATGACAGGCTCCTGCTATGTTGCCCTTGATACCGATTTCGCGCCCGACCGACTTTCCTTTATGATTTCCGATTGTTCCGCCAGGGTTATTCTCGCCGGCCCTGGTAAGTACTCTCTTGCTTCAGATTTAGCTTCCAAGGCCATCAAGCCGCCCAAGGTCATCATGATCGAAGACGCTGCCGCTGCCGGCCGAACCGTCAACCAGCCCCGAGCTCGCCAGTTGGAGGATCCATTCTACATGATATACACTTCTGTAAGTCTAAACCACAATGTGCTACAGGTTTGATTTCTTACATTTCCTAGGGCAGCACCGGCACCCCCAAGGGAGTGGTCCTCACTGAGTCCAACACTCAAGCCATGCTCAGCACGCTAAACAAGGACTACGGCTTTACCTCCAGCGACAACTTTCTTCACCAATCTTCGATGTCTTTTGATCTCTCTATCGTTCAAATTTTCTCCGCGCTCACCGCTGGTGCAACTGTTTCCATTGCCGCCTGGGAGACCCGCAAGGACCCTGCCGAGCTGGCCAACTTCATGATGAATGAGGGTGTGACGGTCACTTACTTCACCCCTACCCAATTCTCCCTTCTCATGGAGCTTAACTCCGACTCACTAAAGAAGTGCAGCAACTACCGAGTTGCCTACTTCGCCGGCGAGCGCCTCCCGGTCCGCGTTGCCAGGGGATTCTACGAGCTTGGAACCCCCGCTACCCTCTACAACACCTGGTCCCCATCTGAGCTCGTCGTTCAGACTGCCATTGCCAAGATTGACTGCCCCAACGAGGAGGATACCAGTCTTCCTATCGGTTACCCTATGGACAATTGCCGCCACTACTTGCTCGACACGAAGGGTAACCCCGTCCCCGCTGGTATGATCGGTGAGTTGGTTGTCGGCGGAGCTCAGGTTGGTGCTGGTTACCGCAACCGCCCCGAAGTCAATGCCAAGTCATTTGTCGAGAACCCTTTTGCCTCTGAGGAGGATCGCAAAAATGGATGGACTCGAATGTTCAAGACCGGTGACAAGGGTCGGTTCCGACCTGATGGCCAACTCGAGTTCCACGGCCGAATTGCCGGTGACAAGCAGATCAAGCTCCGAGGTTTCCGCGTCGATCTTGGAGAAGTCGAACAAGTTATCTTCAAAGAGTCCCAGTCCCTGAAGAAGGATTGGGGTCTCATCGACATCTCCGTGGTCGCCCGAACTGTCGACTCCGACGAACAAAAGCTGGTCGCCTACATGGTTCCCAAGACTCGAGTCTCTGGGGACGACAAGATTACCATGGTTTCCCAGCTCCACCGACGCATCAAGCCTTTCCTCAACGACTACATGCTACCCAGTGGTTATCAATTCCTCGAAAAGCTCCCGGTAACCATTGGTGGAAAGGCTGACCGTCTCAACCTCCTGAACCGAGAACTTGACCTCATCCACCCCAGCTCTGCCATCGCCAAGGTTAACAAGCCCATTGCCAACGGAGATGGAAGTGACCTCGAAGCCTCGATTCTTTCCTTGTTCCGAACCACCATTGGATCTGACATTTCTCTCGAGGACTCTTTCTTCGAGAAGGGTGGCAACAGCATCCTCCTCGTGCGACTCCAGGCTAAGGTGAAGAAGCAGTTCAAGATCGCACCTCCTCTGCCTTCTCTCATCCGTGAACCTACTGCCGCTGCTGTCTGTGCCTTCATTCGCCGCTCCAAGGGCGATAGCACTGGCAAGAAGCGTGGATTCGAGAACGTCATCAGCTGGAACGTCGAGACCAACCTCCCCAACACCAGCCAGTACATCCCTCGCTACGGAACCCCCCGTGTCAACCGTGATGACCTCAACACCTTCCTCATCACTGGAGGAGACTCTTTTATTGGCTTGCACCTCCTGTCCGAGATTCTCATCGCCAAGCCCAACTCAAGCATCTACGTGCTTGGCTCGATGGAAAGGCTCGAAGTCGATCAGATTATTGAACTCCTCGAAAAGTACGGCCTCCTTGGCGGCAAGCTCACCGAATCCATGGTCTGCTCCAGTATCCAGTGCGTGCCCGGAACTCTGAACCAAACCAACTTTGGTCTCTCCAAGGCTGCCTTCCGAGAACTCGGTGAGAAGGTCCAGGCCATCTACCACCTCGGTGGCCATGTTTCCCTTCTGAAGACCTACTCCAGCCTCAAGCCTGTCAATGTCACTCCCATCTTCGACATCATCCGCCTGTCTGGTACTGGGTCCCACCTTTCCGACATCCACTACCTATCAACTTGGTCTGTCGCTCACCTGCAGACATGGAACGCATCGAAGCGAACCCGGGAGGAGTATGTCACCGCCGAGGAAGACAGCCAGCACTTTACCCCTCCCACAGAGGATGAGGCAGGCTACTTCAAAACTCGATGGGTGGCCGAGAACATTCTCACCAAGGCTGCCGGCCGTGGATTCCCCGTCTCCATCACCCGTGCCTCTGCTCTGACTTCTGCTTCTCGCGGTAACGGTATCCTCGATGCTGGCGACGAGTTCACTATGCGAGTCATTCTTAGCATGATTGAGTCTGGCATGGTTCCTCAAATTGGCACTCCCGAGCAGCCCAGTTTTGCCATCGATGTCATCCCCGTCGACTGGCTTGCTTCTAACTTCTTCACCATCACGAGTGAGAAGGCAGCCCTCTCTACCATCAGCCCATCAGAGCTATACACGAAGCCCCAGGTCTACCACATCACGAACCCTCGCCCGCTCAAGCTCAAGGACCTCCCTCAAGTCATTGCTGACCTTCGAGCGGACCATAAGAAGGCGGAGATGGTTTCCATCGAGCAGTGGATGAATGCGATGGCGGGCGCTGGAGGAGATGACATTGCTGGCCAGACTGTCAGGAACGAGGTTCTCAAGCAGTACCTTACTACTGGATATGTCATGTTCAGCCTAGAAAACAGACAAACCATGGATATTTTGGAGACATTGAGCCCCAATGTCGAGGAGAAATGCCCAGCGGTGGACGCCCAGTTCCTGGGTGATCTGTGGCGCAGGATGAAGCAGGATTAAATTAAGGACGATATCACAAAGATCTAATCTTGGGTTGGGGGTTGGAGATACATGGCACTTGAATTTTCCTTTCTGGTCTTGTTTACTTTGTTATTTCCTTTGTTGATTGCTTCGATTTCCTTTTAGACTACATTTCCTATAGAGACAAATAATACTGAGACATGAGCTGAGAAACTTGAGTTCTTACCTATCTATGACGTGATATATTAAGAAGGCAGCATGGTTAAAAGCTTGGTATGACTGGACCTAGTTATGGTATATGACACCTCGCTTTTGTCTTCGAAGCTACTAAATACAAATAACCAAGTAAGAGATAAATAAGGACGTCTAACCACGAGTTTACGCCCAAAGGGGACAAACCCACATAGGATAGATATGTCCAACAGAATTTCGATGGTAGCATCCCAAGCCCCTTTTGTCATTGACCGACCGTTTAAATTACGGTCTCTAGATAATGAAATGTCAAAGTTTACTCTACACTGGAGGCTATCATCATACACGTTCGTGTTAAGCAAGGGGGAAGAGGATAGTGAAAGAGCTCAAGATTGGAGATATGATTTCACAAAATCTATATAGAAGTTAGCTGAGCTAGAATAGAGCAAGATTAGCAGGATCAAATGGCTTCAATGAAAACTATGCACTCAAATTGGGTTCGGCTATTCCTAAGTTGCACTTGCAAACCCATTGGAGTTATGAGCACAACCAGCCTCGACCAACATCAATCTCGCTTAAGAAGCCCCGTTGGCTCAGTGGTAAAGCGTATCACTAGTAGCTTGAATACGAAATGATAAGATCACTGGTTCGATTCCAGTACGGGGCAAGATGCGGCAGAATGCCTTCAATTTTTTGCCCTCCAGACATTCGTCCACCATCATTCCGTTTTCCTGTCGCGCTGTGCGGTGCGACGATCCGTCACATTTATTACGAGCCGAATGGTTAATGACTGGCTGTGGGTGATTCATCGAAGGTTCCCTAATCTTTTGATTATTTCTACTCGACCTATTGTCTGACAAAGCCACATACTGCCTGCTCTCCAATGTTGCTGGTTTCATGCCCAAGCCGAGCTGGCCAAGATCCAGGGTAGGTATCAATTGTACAATTTTACCACTACGATACCAAGAAAATAAATGAGATATCCTCCTTCTTCAACCTATTTTGCCGTATACAAGAACTGATAAGTGAATGGGACATATATTCTTTTTGCTATCACATTGCTGATGTCATCTACATTGGGCTGGAGGGTTGAATAAGCTTGTGCACGCAACGAACTCTATGGCAATCTTTTCGTATTAATTACTATGTCTTATACGCCTTCCAAATGGTATCTCATTTTCTCGTGTTTCAATTCACATAGGTACCATGCCATATTCGACAATCTTAATTTACTTTATTCTTTTTTCTTGGGTACGTATTCGTCAGACATTAATACTCTCCAATGATTTATTGAAGCTTCTCCTTGATGATGTTCTTAAGGGTGACGGCATCGGCGGCAAACTTGCTGATACCCTCACGGAGCTTCTCGACGGCCATCTGCTCCTCGTTGAAGTCGAATCGGAAAACAGCCTCGTCGTTGATATAGGTCTTCTTCTCGATGTCGAGGCTGGCGGCCTGAGCGGCATCGAGCTTCTTGGGGACGGGCTCGCTGGAGTTGAGGAGCTCCTCAAGCAGGTTGGGCTACAAAGATGGTTAGTAATCGCCTCCATTTCACGCCGAACCAAGTATATCGGCACTTAGGAAATAGAAAGAACTTACGGAGATGGTCAGGTAGTCGCAGCCGGCAAGCTCGGTGATCTCGCCGGTGTTTCGGAAAGAAGCACCCATGACAATGGTCTTGTAGCCGTACTTCTTGTAGTAGTTGAAGATGGCCTTGACGGAAGCGACACCGGGGTCCTCCTCCTTGGCGTACTCCTTCTTGGTGTGGGCCTTGAACCAGTCAAGGATACGGCCAACGAAGGGAGAGATGAGGAAAGCGCCAGCCTCAGCGGCAGCAATAGCCTGGACAAGGGAGAACATGAGGGTCAGGTTGGTGTTGATGCCGTGGTCACGCTGGAGGATCTCAGCGGCCTTGATACCCTCCCAGGTGGAGGCAATCTTGATCAGGACACGCTCCTTGTCGATGCCCTGCTCCTTGTACAGCTATTGGGTTGTGTTAGCGGCATGCTGGCACGAGTAGCCACACTGGTGCGTGGTCGATGTGGGAATTGACCTACCTCAATAATGCGGAGAGCCTTCTTGACGGAGGCCTGAGTGTCGAAGGAGAACTGAGCATCGACCTCAGTGGAGACCTTGCCGGGGATGATGGCCAGAATCTCCTTTCCGAACTCGACCAGAAGACGGTCGAGAGCGGCATCAACCTGCTGGTCGAGGGAGCCACCCTGAGCCTTGGCCCAAGCGACGGAGGAGTCGATGAGCTTGGCGTACTCGGGCTTCTTGGAGGCGGCGAGGATCAGGGAGGGGTTGGTGGTGGCATCCTGGGGCTTGTACTTGCCAATGGCTGTGGCGAATTGTAAGCTTCCGATTCAAACATGCATCAAAGTATCGATATGGCGGGGAATGCTTGGGGCATTGGTGGCGAAACAGCACTGTGCCAATGTCGCGGGGATATCGCGCGGCGGTGACAGCGAGTGAATTGAGAGAGAGAGAGGAATACTAACAGGCAAAGTCACCTGTGAGGTAGCAGTTAGCAATGTGGCGCAGGAGTAGAGGGAGGTGAGGTAATTACCAGAGTCGGACACGACAACCTACACGCAATGGCAAAGCTGGAGGTTAGCAAGCGATCTGTGAATTCGGGGTGCTCGGCTGCGGGAGAAACGAGAGCATGCTCGGCGAGGGTGGCGTCACAACGGGCAGGAAACTCTGATCAGAGGCCAACGGGGAGCGGGGTTGAGAGTCAAGTGCCCTTGTGCGTACAATGGCTCGCGTCGCAGCTCTCGATGGTTCATGGAGGGGCAATGAATGGTGGGGTGACGACGTACGGTGCCGGTGGCCTTGAGCTGCTCGAGAGACGACATGTTTGCTGCTGTGGAAGAGGGGGTGGTGTTTTCTGTGAGGAAGCTCTCAAAGGCTAGGACCTGAGAGAAGCAGGAAGTAATGTAGAGGATGAGGAGGTATGAAGAAGGAAAGAAGAAGAGAAAAAAAAAACCGCTGGGGACTGTCCGGTCAAAAAGTGTTTGGTTGGGATACGGATGGAACACCGACTCAGGCGCGTTCCCCTCGCCTCACCTCGCCAGAGTTGCCCCTCCCCCTCCTTGCGGGCTCTCAGACGCCCCCACCACCAGTCGCAAATCCGCCTGATACGCACCCTCCTGTACCGCAATCCCGGTCGGAGCGGGACTCCCGATCAAGTCGACCGCAATTCCCTCCTGTCGCTGGGTTGCTCGGCCTTGGGTGGGTGGGTACCCTGGCGGATATTGCTTCGAGGGCCTCTCAACCTTTTCCCGTCATGCGCAATGAAGCGAATTTCCTTGCACTAATAGCACTAGGTTGACGGCCGTGGTTGACCTTGCACGGCCCAGCCCCCGGAAGCCGTCCTTGCTCCTGGCCGTGCAAGCGCAGTGCCTACTATTCGGGGCAATGCGGCGCGAGGCCCGTCTGTCGTCTGTGCATCATCCATCTCATTCATGTATCTGGGAGTCGGCATCTGGTATAGTATGTGGCTGGCGTGTGTGCTGTGGTATGTGCATCTCCGGCAGGGGCGCCGGCCAAATCAATCTTGGTCATCCAACGGTGCACCTGGCGTCAAGACTCATGGCTATTGAAGGAAACTCATGGAGAATAAAAATATGGGGTCTTACATGTTATGATGACACGTTGGTGGGCAATCTCCACCCCCTCGACGGCCTGCTGCGCTTGATGATGCAACCGGTACTGGATCGGTTAACTCCAAGCACCTTGCTCTGTCAGCCCCCCACGTCTACTCGCCCAGACAACCAAAAGCCTCGCCGTACTTACCGAGCCGACACCGACAACGGACCCCACTTGCTCGCCGTGACCCCTCACCGGAATGTATATTTGTGAGTTTGTCATCAGTCACATCGCCTTACTACACGGATTATGAGTATCAATTCATTTGTTTACATTCAATATCCATCATCCACATGGCTCATTTCATTTATACCCCAGCTCTGTGCTTACTACAAAAATAACGCTTTTTTTTTCTCGTGCCGCCCCCTTTCCGGATGCCGTAAACCAAATGATACGCGGTCTTTTTCTGTTAATTTGCTCATGTCATGTCCATCCAACTATTCATGCCTGTTCCCCTGCTCTGATCCCATTTAATCCTCAGTGATATCACCGTACTCCCACATGCCAAGGCGATCCTGCTTAGCCTGGCTCTCGACCTCCTTCAGGTGCTTCAGCGTTGACTCAAACGCCTTGCTGCGCTCCCAGGCCTTGAGCTTCTTGGGCACCATGCCCAATCCGTTGGCCACAACCTCCTTGTTGATGGAGTCGTTGGGTCCAGGAAGCTCGCCGTCCTTGGTGTCGTACAGAGTGATGTAGTTCACACCCTCCTTGTTGTCCACATAGTCGAAACTGCCGACCAGGCGCTTGCCCTCGGTAATTTCAGCAATGAAGCCAATGGCATCGGCAAAGTAGTCAGCGCCGGTGGGGAGTTGCACAAACGAAAGAGAAGCATCAACAGCCTGTGCCTTGAGCTTCTGTGTGCCGAATTGAGGCTGCGCCAAGGGGCGCAGGTTGGACCAGGGAATCTTCTCCGAGTTGCCGTAATCGATGTACATAACTTCAGCAACCTTGGCCGTGCGGTCGTTGGATCGCACACGAGCTCGGTACCATTGGCCATCGGCAGAGAACTTGGCGGAAACAAAGTCACCGACCTTGGGTGCGTCCGCGATAGGCTTGTTGTTCTTTGAGTCCAGGTGGAACTTGCGGAAGTCGCTCATTAGGCCCTCCAGAGCCGCAGTTCCCTTGCCAATCTCCTGGATCTTGATCTTGCCGTTGCTGTCGATGTTGGTGATGACCACATCGCGGTAGTCGGTGGGCTTCTTCTCCAGAGAAATCTCGGACTCCTGGACAGCCTCGGGGACTTCCTCTTCCTCAGCACCCTCCTCTTGCGAGGGGTCCCAGTCGTGCCAGAGACCCTTGCGGCCCTCCTTGGCGCGTCGCTCAGCAGCAAAAAGCTCGGTGGCATTGCCCGACTTTTCGGCTGAGTAGGCGTGAACGCTGGCGAGACCCTCCTCCACGAGCACCTTGGTAAAGTTCTCGCGGTTGATGTAAAGGTCACCGATGAAGCCGCCAACCTTGTCCATATCGTGGATATCAACCTCGCAGTCTCGCTGGTTGCACCGGCGGTTGGCAAGGTCGAGAGCCTCCTTGCCGAAAGGCTCACCACCCTCACCATCTGCGCGGGGAGCACGAGGGGCACGGATACCACCCAGAACCATGGTAAGCTTGACATTCTCGCGGGGGATCAGAATAGTAAATCGGGAACCAGCCTTGCAGAAGTCGACGATAGCAGGAACCTTCTTCTGTCGCTGGAGAGTGGCGAGCATAATCTTGGCCTTTTGGGTGTTCTCAGACAGATCAAGGTACTGTCGTGCCTTTTGGGGCTTGCCAGACCACATGCCCTTCTTCTCCTCCTTAGCCTTCTCCTGGGCAGCCAAGAGCTCATCGTAGTTGGGAGCTCGGTCGGTATCATCCTTTCGGTGTCGGATGACGGAGGCCCATCCGGACTCAACCAGAAGCAGACCAATGTTCTTGCCCTTCTCGGTAACGGTAGCAACATCGCGGGCCTCGAAACCTTCGGTAGGGGGCTTGGTGCCGTCAACGCTGATTCGCACATGCTTGCCAATCAGTTGCTTTCGGAGGAACTCCTTGGCCTCCTCTCTGAAGGGACCCTCTGAGGGTTCAGTGGTACGGGGTCCTCGGACGCTGCTGAAGCTAATTCGCTTCTCCGAGGTGCCCGCCTTATTCTTGACGAGAACAGTGTCAGCGCCAATAATCTTTGAAACAATCATATCGTTGGTCCCGGCGTCGGCCTTAGCGACGTGGTTCTTGTGAAGTCGTAGCTTCTTGGACTGGGCCTGCTTCTCAGCAGCACGCAGGGCTGCCATCTTCTCACCCAGCATGGTCGAATGGAAGTCGTTGCATCGTGCTAATCCATCTTGCAACAGGAACTCGGCGATGTTTCCTCGCGGGTGAAGAACGGTGGCGACGAGCTGGCCCTGGGGGCTGGCACCGACAATCTCAACCTTAACCTGGCGCTGCAGCAACCTTGTCTCGACGAATGCTCGAGCCTCGTTTCCAAACTCCTCAGCTGGCTGGGTGGCACCGGTCGAGGGTAGCGTCCTCTCGGTAGCAGGGGCTCGGATACCAGCAATCAAGGTCATGGGCTGAACGTGCTTCTTCTCAGATAGTAGGAGACGCACAAGCAGGCGGTCACCGGCCAGAACGCGTTCAACAACACCGTCAACGGTCTTTCCCTTCCACTCTTTCATAAAATCGGGACCCCCGAGGTCGTTCTGGACCTCAATGATACCACCAGTGCCAACCCAGAGACCTTTGTTCTCAGCCTTGGCCTGGCTTTCTAGCTGACGGAGCTTCTCAAGCCTCTCGAGAATTTCCTCAGACTCTTCCTTGCGACCGGCGTCCTCGCGAACCTTGAGCCAACCAGCCTTGACAAGTTCGTCGGGCAGATCGGTGCCATCCTTAAGCTTGGCGGCACCGAATTCCCGTCCGGACGTGGGGATGGTGTAGTGGACAGTGCATTGAACAGGCTTGCCGACGACGAGGTTACGGAGGTACTCGCGAGACTGGAAGGCAAAGGGCTCGTCGCCCTCACGCTTCAGGTGTGGCGCAGTGACATAGGCAAGAGAAAAGGTTCGCTCGGCCGCAGGGTTGTTGGGACTAGTCAAGATCAGAGTGTCGCCACTAAGAACACTCTTGACGTTTCCAATAAAGGTTTTCGACATGATGGAGGCGACAAGAGACCGAGACGAGGGAGATCTGGTGGTAAGAAATCAGGTCAGTATGATCATGCGAGGGATGGGCGGCACAGCACTTGTATGCCGGTAGGTGTGAATTCGAGTGGAAAGGAGAAGAGAGGGAGAGAACCCGGGGGAGAAGTGCGCAAGAACTGAGCGATTCCGCCACTACCCAATGCCATTGGAGCAAATTGACATCGTTTCTAGGAATGGCCTTGCGACTGTTGAGGCTCAGCTCCCCAACCGATCGTCCGGCGTATCTAGTGTGTCCTTGACGCCGCTAGATGGTGTTGGTGGAGTATAAGGGTCCAGTTGTGCGGGAGGCAGAGGGAAAGCAGGTTCGACGTACCAGGGTGGGAAAGAAGCAAAACTGCAATGGGATGAAGCCTTGTTGAGAAGCTCGAGAGAAGCTCAAAACAAGGACGATTCGAAGAAAGGAGGACAAAGGAGTGAGCTACGTCCAAGCATGTGGAGAGATCGTGTGCCTGGTGCTTGTGGAAATGTGTCCCAAATGCGAATTCGCCGCTAAACGGCAAATTGTGGAGAACTGAGCTCCAGGAACTAAGCGAGCGGTGCACTTGAACGCGGGGCAGTTTTGTCGCCAGGACAGTGGACAGAGGGGCAATTTACAGAAGGGGAACCCACTGATGGGACCCAAACTACTTGGAGCTACGCCAGGGTTTGCTGGAGCTCCCCTGCTTCAGTTGAAGACGGAAGCTAATCATCGCATCAGATCTCACAATTGGGCTCTGCATCTCCGAGTCGTCCAGCTGTTGACACCCGTCCGTGATGGTTGTGTGGCACGTTAGGGCAATGGACCTGGCATTCTAATTCGGTGGCAACAAGCGACTTGGATGAACTGATTCACCCTTGCCCCTCCTTGCTGCTGCACCCCGCGTCGTGCCAGGATGATGTCAATGCTTATATGGAATACGTCTCTATAGAACAGACGCCACAACTCTAAACTGGGATAGACACAATGCTGCTATGCGAAGTGATATTAATATTATCGCACCGGGCTTGAAATTTACGCGCAATCCAAAAAAAGTCGACCGGGCTTTGCCTTGAAGCTGATCATAAAGCGTTCTTCACCGGAGAATTATTACTTGATTGGCTGAGACATACCTAATTAGGTACATGGTTAGCACACTACTACGTTGGGATAACTGCCAGCGATCGAATGGTGTCATAAGTCACAAGATGTTTGTGCGTTCTTTTTACTTCATTCATTCATATTTTGATTGAGCTAATCGACATCGAGCTTACATTTTATACTCGCAAGCAATTTCAGTGATGCGCCTTTCCATCGAACAGCCTAACCTAACTTTTGATCTAGTTGGAGATACCGATGACACCTGGAGGTAGATATTAGAATGTAAAATTTGATAGATGGTAAATGTAGGGCACGTACCGCAAGCGGGTCGGGGACCGGCGTTGCCGGTCTTGAGGGACTCCTCGTTGTCACCCTTGCCAAGGTCGTCAGTGCCAGCGTGAACGACAACAGTTCGCTGTGAATAGGTCAGCTAAATGTATCCAATTTGAATCCGAAAATGGAATCCCTACGCCAATGACAGAGTTGGGTCCAATCAGCTGAACAAGGGAGTCAGTGATGGTGCCCTTGGAGTTGCCCTGGGCATCGGTCTCAATGTTGCCGAGATCACCGACGTGGCGGGCCTCATCGGTAGGAGCACCGTGGGTCTTGCCGAAGGGGTTGACTATTTGGGTATTAGGTTAGCGGATGGTGCTCTGGGCTGTTCTATGCCAACGTCCTGTGCTACGTGGCTCTGGAAGATGCCGCGAACGACTTCAGGCAGATATAACTAACAGTGAGGGCCGGCAGAGGTGCAGCCGTTGGTGTTGTCACCGAAAGTGTGGATGTGGAAACCGCGCTTGGCGTTGGCGTCCTGGCCGGTGATGTCGAAGGTGATGGTGGTGGGAGCGCCCTCGGAGGCCTGCTCGAAGGTGACGGTGCCGCTAACCTTGGCGTCACCGCGGAGGACAGAAACTGCAGTGAGATCGTCTTGTTAGCCAGTGCTTATTTGCAATGAGCATGCATTCCCCAAGCCTCGGGAGAACGAGGTGCGGCCCCGGTGCAGCCAGCCAGCCAGCCAGGGCGAGATGAACCCTGTCTAAGAGCCATGGAAAGCGAGGGTCATGCTGTTCTCGCAGGCCATCAAGGGACTCGTAGACGGACGTCATGGCCACTCTGGCGTAGGGCTGATGGCCATCAGGGTGTAAATCCGCCCATCCCGTTGGACGAGAAGAAACCCGCTCAAAACAGCGCGAACCCCCTCCTCCCGGGCCGAACTGGAGCTTGCAGCTGGCATGGAGGCAGGTATAAAGGGAGCGGCCCTTGCACAGGCTCGGGAAATATGGAGACTTGGGGAACTCACCAGCCTTGACCATTTTGACGGTTTTTTTCTTTGATGATTGATGCAACAAGTGTGAGATGAAGCTTGCGAGATGGAGAGGTGCAAGTGGAGAGGGGCGAGCAGCAGAGTTTTGAAGGACGAGGGACGCGAGACACCCGAGAGCAGAAGGCCGAAGAAGCGGAGGTCCTTGGGCCAGGTCGCCCAGTCCCGGAGCGAGGACCAGCAAGGCCCTGGGGAAGGAGTGTCTTCTCGCTCGCTCCTCGCGCTTTGCGCCTGATGGCTGGAGCTGGCTTGCACCAAGCTGCCCCTCTTTCCCTCCGCATACCTTACTTGCTGCTTGCTCGGTGCTCGCTTGTAACTCGTCGACGCGGTCACAGTTGCCCCTCTTCGTCAACGCACTCCTCATCCACCACTACGTCAAACCTGGTTGACGTTGAGTGCTCATTTCTCCTTTTCGCCCTCCGCCTCGCGCCCCGACACACGATTGGCCCCTTGCATTGACCTGGACTGGGAGTCTGAAAGCCGCCCACGATGTGCCCAGACCATTAGCTCTGCCAATTGTTCCGCCACCAAGGCTTGGAGAGCTCTGACACGCAGAAGCCCAGCTCAAGGGCGGGGTTGCGAGCAGTGTCGAGGTCCCTGCCCCGCTTTGGGGCTGCCGTCATTCAGACTTGAAATGGGCGCTGACAAATGAATTGCATCATCGCCAGCGATCCCTGTCCATTCATGGACATCGATGGCCGAGCCGATTTTCGGAGAATCGCCACGATTTGCACTTAGTGATAGGCTCGGAATATTCCCCTGTTAGACCCGGAAATCCTGTTGACGATTTGGAATCATCTCTAAATAGAGCAGCAATCCCAAACAAGGCTCCTCCTGGGCGCCCCACTGCCGGATTTGCTCAGATCTCAACGTCCGAAGCTCCCTGGTGGGGGCGGGGACGACTAACTGTACTATTTTACGTGTAGTTCTGCATCGGATTGTGTTACCGCAATTTGCGATGCGATGTGATTGTACGGCGGTAATCACGCCTTAGAACCCTCACATTGAGACATCAACGACCAAAACGGCGACAGAGGTTCCTCAATGCTGAATTTTTGACCTGTCAAGCACGATTTTCCAAACAACTATCTGATTTGCATATCTCTACTGGCATCACTTCTCGCCCCACCGGGTTTGACATCTCCTGAACTTTCATGGTAATTAGTGTAGTTGCAATAACAACCCACGCAGCACTTCTGCCAAATGGTCTCTTGCCCGCATATGACATCTTCCAAACGATTGACAAAGAGGGCTGAGGAAGAAAGCAAAAGACACCCACTCCCATAGCCAAAGATCGAGATTTGCAGTGTGATTAAGAAGCTTGCTCGCGCTGGCCACACTTACCTTATCCATGTGAATGAAGCGGACTATTGTCGTACAGTGGTCGAGAAATCACTCAACTATGACGGTTATATTAGCAAGCTTCCTGTCCTATGCTTACAGACCCTCTATGAATAGGTGAATACAAGAGTCCAAATAAATACGATACTGGCAATATAACCAGTCTCACATTTATTTATTATTTATTTCTTTTTGTATGATTGGATGAAATGGCAGCCGTGCATATCGCCGCACACACTTTATTTCGCATCACTCAACCATGTCCTGAATCAGTTTTAAATTTAGATCGCCACACATAAGTGACATTGCTTCGTGATTCTATTGCTATAATATCTTCAGACTGTGAAAGGATTAGTAGAGCGATAATAATTAGTGGAGTGATTGGCTGCCATGTATTATCCAAAATCCGGGTTCGATTTTATCATGTCCTTATATTACCTATTATTCATCTCCGATTGATGCCGTTGGAATGCGTACGATGGGATGCACAGGTCTTGGCGGGGGAAGCCATCTTAAATATCGGGTTGCCTACGATAAGGTTTTGTCTATGAAATCACAAGAGTGTATCGAAATTGTGCGTACGGAAGATTTAAGTTAATTGTTCTTTTGGTTGGGGCAAAACGACCAGCCTTTGTTGTGTTGAACCCTATTTGTAACTGCTGCCTGCTCTCGGGAAACCGATTGAGCTTACCTCTTGTTTTTTTTTAACCAGACATAAATATTACCTATTATTAGAGATGTCTTTGAAGCAGTTGAATAGGACTTTTATTTCGGGCATTTGAAGACATTAACACGCATGTTAGTGGTAGATAGCATCATGAATATTTCAGATAAAAAAAGTGATTTCCCTATTGAAATTTCGTCACTGTAGGATTATGATTAATGTTTCATCTTGCGAGTTGTGTTATGACCCTTTTATTTCTTGCTCTTTTTGAATGATCTGAAAAAGCCTTATAGGGAACCCAACGAGCTTGTATTGTGTTTTTAATCAATAGCAGGATACTCCCTCAACCATCTAAGTCATGATGATAAAAGTCGCCAGTGGCGATGGATTTTGGGTAAGGGGTCCAACAATGCCCCGGCTTCTATACTAACAAACCCAGGCCTAACAAGCATGAAACTTTCCACCATCGAGGTGGCGCTGACCTTTAACTCAGTCGTTTGTGAGGGCTACACTCTGACGAAAGTATGCGCGCATCGTCTCTTGCGCCAGAGCCGTAATGGCTAATGAAAGGCTGATGTCCTTCAGCCCACTCGCCGCCTCCAAAACTCGCTTCTTAACCTTCTTTTGCCTGCACCTCCCCTTTGTCTCTGCCCCTCGCGTCCCCGCCCGACAAGCCTCAATTCAGCAGCAATCAAGCCATCTTACTCACCTCTTTCCGCTGCTAGCATGTTCATGGAGAATACTGGCGGCGGCGATCCACGTGCTGTCAATATCGCAGCCTCGGCAGCGAGCCCGCATCACGGCCGAGGCGGTGGATCTCCGGGATCCGCCGCCACGGCACCGGGCTCCCGTGTCGTCAGGCGTCGCGGTAACGTAGCCTGCCGGCGCTGCCGGAGGTTGCGTTCCAAGTGTGTACACGAACATAACAAGCCGCCGTGTGAAGCATGTCGGTTTGCCGGACCCCACATTGCAGCTGAATGCTCGTTCCCGCGTCGAGGAGAGACAGATGTCGACCGTCAATTCCGTCGCCGCCCCGTTTCTGGTGTTCAGCCAGTCCAATCCGTTATCGAGCATGGCTCCGCATTACACTTGCCTAGTAGCATAACTGCAAGTGAAGACACAGGTCGTCTGTCAAGTCCACCTCAAAGCTCTGGCCAATTATCACCAGGTACTATTGAAAGCAGCCCAAGCCGAGCAATTGGGTATCCGGCAGCATGCAACCAGGCCAAGATGATGCCTCCACTAGAAGAGGTTGTTGAAGGATGCCGTATTTTCGTGACGTCCTACTTCCAACTTGGGTTTATCCCCAAAGCCGTCTTCCTTGAAAATCTTCAAGTCGACCAGACCTCAGCCAGCACATTCTTACTAGCTTGCATCCTATCAATCTCGGCACGCTTTACACCATCTCTCATAGCGCGATTTGGAGGCGCGAGGCAGGCAACAGACCATTTTCTTGAAGTTGCGCGATCCTTGGTGCCGGAGGAAATGTATAACCCTTCGCTCGAACGCATACAAGCCTTCTTCCTGTTGGCGATTTCGCAATGGGGAAACGGGGAAAAGAGCCGTTCCAGTCTAGATATGGGGGTTGCCGTTAGGATGGCCGCATTGCTCAAACTTCACTGTGAGGAGTCCTATGCGCTCGAGAGCAATTGCACTGTAGATCAAGTGGTTCGGTCGGAAAGCGCACGCAGGGTATTTTGGATGATTCAAAGTCAAGAGAATCTCCACTCGGGATACAAGACTCCGGCCCCGTTCCCTCTCGAAGACATTACGACTTTGTTGCCGTGTGACGAAGGCGATTTTGCATTTGGAGCCATCCCAGCTGAGAGAGCGGCCGAGGCCGGCACTCCTCCAGCGATCGCCAATCCCAGCCTCGTCTTCTCTCCAAGACGATGCCTCTTCGCCACTCTTATTCAGGCCCACGGCCTCTGGGGCAGGGTCGCTAGAAAGGCCTGCCGACATGACCATACACTCACTAAGGCGCCGCCATGGGATACTGAAAGCGACTATTACCGAACAGTAACTGAGTTGAAGCATTGGGAGGAGACGCTCCCGCCGAAACATACTTTTTCAGTTTGGAACCTCAGAGGATGGAAGTCGGAAGCTCTCCATCTCGCTTATTTATCCATAACCATGGTCCTGCGGCTAAGCAACATTGTCACTCGTCGGGTCTATCTCCACGACATGCTGTCAACACTTACCGATGAACCGTTCTACCAAAAGCTTGAGCCTTCTACTCCGACTATGGCAAATGCGAACGAACAAGGATCAACTTCACGCTTTACACCAGCCTCTTCGCCTCACGAAACCTGCGGTTCCGGACCAGATGGATTTTGGGCACAGGTCTCTGATGAGCTCTTCCACAACGTGTGGGACTTGCACGAACAAATCGAGGCTTACTTTAGCATGAGGTCTTCTGATGAAGGCTTCCCCCAAATCCTGGTATTCTGCGTCTACATGTGCGGATCCCTATCCTCATTTCTGTGGCGCTATCCGGCGCTCTGCCCAACACTGGGAGAGAGGGCGGAAAAGATGGCGCAGCACTCACTTGCAGTTCTTACCGACCTACATGCTGCTTGGCCAACTAGCTCTAAATGGCAAAGAGGGCTGCAACAGATCGCCACACCGCTTACGGGAGTAAGTCCAATCCAGGGGCAGGAGGGCAATGTGCCCGCTTATTCGGTGGATGGCGGAGATGTGACTTCAGAAACAGTCAACTCGCAGATAGGGGGCCAAGACGAAGCCTGTAATACTTACCAGGCGTCTTGGGTGATGGAGCATGTGCCTACTGCCCCCGAGGGGATGCTGGGGGAGCTTATCAACGTGTTTCTAAATGGAAATGGTCAATCGACACGGCTTGGAAGCATGCAGATGAATCCTCTACCAAATGAATTACTGGATGCAGAGCTCTCTGCATTTCTCCAGGGAAATCTTGATTCCGACCTCTTGGATGGATGGGGTCTGCCGGGAGTAGCAGGTTGATGAACGCGCAACTCCGATTTGGCAAGAAATATTGAACAGCTCTATGTACCAAAAACGCACTGAAGGTGCTTTATAGAGTCCTCTATCATCTTCCTTCCACGATCTATCTTTCCATGCATCGACATGATGGAATGCGTACCGCCCTTTACGATGACAACTTCAGCATCTACACCCAAGCTTCTGAGCTGCCCCCCAAAAGCAATCGTTTCAGGAGCCAAGAGGTCCATCTCCGCAACAGCTATCCATGTTTTGGGAAACTTGCGCAATAAGGACTCTGGTGCGTAGTTGGGACTTGCGTCCCACTTCCGGCAATCCTCTTCTCGGGTGAGATACAAGTTTCGGTAGTACGTCAGCCTGTCCGCGGTCAGCCACGGCGCAGTCTCGGCGCTGGATTTCCAGACGTCGTTTGGAGTGGCCGTGTTGTCTATTACGGGAAGAAAGAGAAGAACCGAAGTAGGGGCGTGTGTGATGGTGTTGGATAGTGATGGCTTAGCCGACGGCGGATGGATTTCGGGGTCCAACGCCGCGAGGGTTGCAATGGCAGCCAAGTTGCCCCCAGAGGATGTTCCGCCGATGGAAATGCGGGTGGGATCTATTTTACCGAGCTGAGCGGGCGAGGAGTAGACCCATCTTACGGCATCTATTGCGTCTTCTACTGCAATTGGGAATGGATTCTCCGGCGCGAGCCCATAATCCACTGAGACAACGACACACTTGGCGCCTAATTCCAATCAGTTTGTACTCGCCTAGACAAACAATGGAATAGGTACCTTCACAAGCCCAGCAGCAAAAGTCAGTTCCGCTATTGAGGTTCCCAAATACCCATCCGCCACCGTGGAACCAGATGAGGACCGGCCAGCCACGCTCGTCGGCCTGACCTGTGGGCGTGTAGGCTCTCACACGGAAGCGGCCCACAGCGTGATCTTCAATGCTGCCGACGGGAACAGGCTTGGTGCCGCCAGGGGGGACAGAGTCGGCTTTTTTGGTTCGCTGCGAACCGTCCCAGGGCTTGAGCTCGTCGGGGACAATGTACTGGAGGTACTTGTCGTGAAACTCCACGTATTGCGGGTCGAGTTTATCGCGAATGGCGGGGTGGATGGGTTGCCAGATCTTGCGATCTTCGACGGGTGCTTCTGCCATGTTTGCCGTGGCCCAACTCCAAATAAAAAAAAAAAAAGATGTTCCTTCTTATTAATAAGTGTAGATTCGTATGAGACGCTTTTAGAAGATCGTACTCCGGACACTGATGTAAGAGGGAGGATGGCCCAATGGCGGCCCACTCATGAGGTCTGTCTTGGGTTAGTCAGAAGAACCCTGCAGCCCTGGCACCTTTTGATGTCACCTTCAAACATGCATCTTCAGCGACCAGGTAGAGTTAGTACGGCTTGCGGCGTAACTCATAGAAGCATATGTAGCAATAAGTGTAGAAATACATTTACATGGAATCTTTCATGTTAAACCAAATCAAGGTGGTCCTCTACCATCTCTAATGGCAGTGTCGGCTCAAACCCAGAATTATCCCCAACGCCGGCCTCTGTCTCTTGCGCCATGACCTGGAACCTGGAACACACTTCTCTTGCTCCTGAAAGGCACCGCTAAAACTCAATCATACATGTGGCAACTGTACAAGCAAAATTAACCCCACTGTGCATCCAACTCCGTCAGCTACCACCAGCTGCTGCTCTTGGTCTTGGGCTTATCGCAAAGAACCTGCAACGTAGTTTGGTTCCAACCGCCGTTCTCGGTACCCATGATAATAAGACTCGACAAGGCGTGGCCCTTGACACAACCCGAGTCGAGTCCAAACGTGAACGAGTCCTCCTGGTAGCCGCGCTTGGCGTCGTGGCCGTAGATGATGGAACGACGTTCGGAAGAATCCGTATTTCTTTGGAAGTGGTTCCAAATGTGTGCCCAAGGCTCGCCGTCACGGTTATCGACGGGAATCCAAATGTCATGGTCGGGATGCGACATGATCTCCTCGATACTCTTAGGAGCTTCCGTGTCTTCACTATCTGAGCCTTCAGGGCGAGGAGCCTCCGCAGCCTTATGTGCTGCGGCCATAAGGTCCATGGTCGCGTCGTCCTTTTCAGCCCTGCGCTGGATAAAGTTTTTGGCGTTTTCTTCCTCTTCTTTTTTCCTCTGCTGTTCCTTCTTCCTTCGCTCACTTTCATCCTCATTGCCGCGGTATTCAGAGCGAGGGAAACGAAGGGTGCGCATGTTCATGACTGCCCATGGGTCTTGTTTGTGGACGGGAAGTCCAGGGACGAGACCAGCATGCACAATGTACATTGACATGGGTTCAATAGACAATATCACGGGAAGGCTTTTGAGCCATCGGATCTGTGGCTCCGAAAGACTGCGTGCAGTCTCTAGGTCTCTATGTTCGCCCCGCCTCAGGGTGGCGTATTGGGAATCGACGTATGCCTGAACACCTACTTGATCTTGGATCCCTTCCCAGGCAAGCAGGACCCGATCTTCGTGATTTCCACGAACAGCTGACGCATTAATCTTCATCAAGCGCTCAACGACCCCGGCAGAGTTGGGGCCCTTATTAACCATGTCGCCCACGCTGATGACGTGGTCAAGTTTGGGATTGAATTTGGCCTGCTTGAGGAGCTTGTCCAACGGGTCGAGCATGCCGTGAATATCTCCAATGACTATCAACCTCCGCCTGTTCTGCTCAGTGGGGATGAGCTGTTGGGGCAAGTGGTCCATGAGAGCGATTTGGTCGTAACCTGGTCGACCATACTGGCCATAGGACATCCGGAAGTCGGCCTTGTTTACGTACGGCCCCTTTTTCGCCGGGGGCTCGTCCAGAGTTTCAAACGACATAGAAACGAGGCGGGTTATGCAAATGTAGATACTCGAGATGAAGAAGAAGGTCGAGGCGAGGACGAGGAAGCGTCGCTGGGCAGCGGAAATCATGATGGCCATTCTGGGGCGAGGCCCTCTGGGGTGCCTTGGCTCCCAGGAATGGCGGGTTGCGACGATGAGGTCAGTTGGGATGATCTATGACGAGGACCTCGTGACGATGCGTGGGGTCTGTGTATCTGGATAGGATCCGGTTGGAGGATGCTGGCCGTGATACGCGGAGATACACGCCAGAGTGCGATACGCGGAGCGGTAGGAGAAATCGAGGAGAAGGAGGGTGGGGAGCTCAAGAGCAACAGTGCAGGAGGGAGCCCCTAATTAAGAGTTAGAGTTCAGAGCGTCGACAGGGCCCAAGTTTGAGGCGTCGAAGACAAATACGGGCGTGCAGATGAGCTGAACAATGCAGACCAGCGAGAGGCGACTTGTTTTGGGGATGGAAAACTTAGGGGTGAGAAAAATTAAAGTAGCACGGAGCGAGGCGAAGAAGTGAGTTCGTGTGTCGCGTGCCAAGCGCAAGGGGGCTGCTGAAGAGGACAGAGGTGAGACGGCCGTGCGTTTTACCTCTCCGCAAAATAACCCCATGAAATAGTATAAATCAACGCTAGCCAGTCCATAGTCCTGGGTTGGGCTGGCAGTGAGCCAGAGGACGACGATCAATGGCACGGGACCAATTTCCAACTTGGGCAGACTGGGCTGCATCAACACGTCTCCCACAAGCGAGCAGATGGACGGGCGTCTTGTTCCACAGGGGTGGCGGAGACACAAAGCGGTTAGTGCAGTGTCCAAGTGCTGACGGCAGATGAGAACGTGGTAAAAAGCACGCAAATCAAGGCAGCCCAGCTGTCGAAAGAAAAGAGAAATCAATACAACTTATTTTTTTACTATATTATGATTGGATTGGGTTGAGCTCCTACGTTTTTCCAAGACATGCCGTACCCGGCTGATGGATTGCCGTCCAGGAACCGGCACATCATGCATGCAAGGGGCCTCTCATCCTTGTGGACCAGCAGTGTCTTCCCTCACCAACCACAGGTGCCCGATTTCCGTGTAGCGGGTTGGCCCACAACGCTCATGTCGTAAGATTGGATATTGGATATAACATTGAATCGTCATTCCTGTCTACACGCTCATAACATCCGTTCCGTGGTGTTACATATAAGTAGAAAGCTAAGATACAAACCCATATTCGTACAGTAGAGATTGAGCGAGGATACATTCAGAAGGTAGATACAACTCGCCCGTGGCTTGTGACATCTATTCCTCTGACATCCGACTCGGTCAAAGTTCAGCATTGCCCACTTTATCCGACATGCCACTTTTCGTCTGTTCCTATCCACGATGTTGCCCTTCTCATTCTGAGGTACCGACTAGGCTCGACCAACGGAGCGGGTTCGCAACCCATTGTCCAGTGACGGATGACTCAGGTGCCTTCCACTCTAGGGCTTCACTTCTTCTCTTGTTGGGCGAGCCTGGCTTGCTCCGCCCGGTACTGCTCATTTTCTACCTCACGCCAATCCTTGGGGGCGGGCTCGTTGCCATCCGTCTCCTTGACAACACCTCCAAACGCCGGCTTGCCTGCGTACAACTGGTAGCCTTTGCCGGCATTGGCCTCCTCCATTGTGCGATACTGCACAGGCATGTTTCCGCGGAATCGCTTGCGCATATCCACCATACCACGTTTGCAGTCGCCTAAGCCCTTCTTGAGCTGGCGGCACTTGAGGGGGAGGGTGTCAACGAGGGGTTCTCGGAGGCAGTCGGCGGCTCGGTTGCGGTCAACCATGATGCAGTCGGACTCTTGGAGACATTGTGCGAGTGCGTCGCCTGTTTCGACAAAAATGTCAGTACGCACACGAGGAATTGACTTGTTGGCACTTACGCAGTTCTTTACATGAGCTGGGCATCTTGGGCTGGGTGTTTCGGTTGATCGTCGCAGCTCAGGTGATGGGCTCAGGTCAAAAAGATGGAGAGGCTTTGACTGGTTCTTTTGCGGTCGGCATGTGATTGGCTCAAGGTGCGGCGGTGTGGCGCGGGACTCTCTAGCCACACAATGCTGGAGGGCGCCAATGGTTCACAAGGGGTGACTAGTCGAACACCCACGACACACACTTCAGGGGATGCAGCATGGCTACGCCACACCCAAACCTGGCAACCCCTCCAATGTATAGTGGTATCACAGATGCAGGAGTGAGTTGGCTGCCAATCCTACGGTAAAAGATGTTGGGAGCAATGACGACCACACTTTTACGCCTGGATGCCATTGTCTTCTCATTCGCCCAACACGACGGTTTTCATTTATCTTTTCAGAATCCCGGGCTCTGGGGTGGTACTGCATAAAGCTGCAGGGCCTGTCCAGCCCGTCCCAGTCTAGTCGGACCCATCTCCCCTAAACCCACTGAAGTCATGACTTAGAAACGGCGTGGTACCAGAGAATTGCATGTGACATCAACTCCCCCCAGACGATACAAACCCCCAACTGCCCAGGTCGCGCTGCAATCCCTGAACCAAATATATTTGACTCGCATCCGCGCCCTGCATGACGGGTTACAGCGCCGTCTCGGCAGTATCTTCACCTTAACCTGCCTCGAGATTCGCATCGCGACCGCTTCACCATGCCAGTCCCCTTTCTTGGGAGATTGCGCCCGTGAGTCCAGCCCCGAGAGTCGCACGCCCTCGACCCGATCCCCCTCACTGACCAGCGACTGGCACAGAACCGAGTATGTTGCGCTGGTGGGATCCTTCCTTCTCGTCGGCCTCGAGGCCATCATTCGCGTCTTGACGCTGGCGCTGCGTAAGCCCGACCCCTACGAGTCTGGCGGTCTAGAAGAATGGCCTGAGCTAACACCCAAGGGATCCAGCACCGTTCCTCGTCTCGATATTCTACCGCGCTTCGCGACGACTTTTTAACAGATTCTCGACGCCCGCGGAAAAACGAGATGGAAATAAGCGAAAATGTTAGTTCCTTCGCCGAGTCGCATCCTTCCCCCTATTGACCCTTGCACCTAGCCATTTCCGATTCAGTACGAGATGCGGCCGATTTTGTCGAATTATGCCGAATATGGGGATATGAGGCAGAGGAGCACATTGTGCAAACCAAGGACGGCTATCTTCTTGGCTTGCACCGTCTTCAATGGAGAAAAGGAGAGGAGGGCCAAAAGGTCAACAGCGGACCGTCCAGCCTGAAAAAGAGAGTCGCATACCTCCACCATGGCTTGCTCATGAATTCTGAAGTCTGGGTCGCCCTCACTGATGCGCAGCGGTGTCTCCCCTTTGAACTGGTGGAGAGGGGCTTTGATGTCTGGGTAAGTTTGGCATGCGAAACCCACGGGCCTCAGCTGACTTTGTAGTTTGGCAACAATCGCGGAAACAAGTACTCCAAGAAATCGATCCACTGCTCGCCTACTTCGGTCAAGTTTTGGGACTTTTCAATCGACGAGTTTGCTTTTCATGATATCCCTAACAGCATCGAATATATTCTCGATACCACTCAGCAGGAGAGCCTGTCGTACATTGGCTTCTCTCAGGGCACAGCACAGGCCTTTGCGACTTTGGCGATCCACCCTAAACTCAACAATCAGGTTAACGTCTTTATCGCACTTGCCCCGGCCATGTCCCCCGCAGGACTTTCTAACGGTGTCGTTGACTCGTTGGTCAAGGCATCTCCTCAGGTTCTGTTCTTGTTGTTTGGCCGACGCTCTATTCTAAGCTCCGCCACGATGTGGGAGACTCTGTTGTATCCCCCGATTTTCAGTCGACTTATCGACATGGGCCTCTCATTTCTCTTCAACTGGCAAACCAAAAACATTTCCACAAGCCAGAAGCTGGCAGCTTACCCTCATCTGTACTCCTTTACGAGCACCAAAAGTGTGGTCCATTGGTTCCAGATTATTCGGAATAAATGCTTCCAAATGTACGACGATGATGTGCACCAACCTATGAGCGTTACCTCGACCAACAAGTATTCTAAAGTGGCCAAGTACCCCACTCGGAATATCAAGACACCAATTGTTCTCGTTTATGGCGGTAGCGACTCGCTCGTGGATATCAGGGCGATGCTCAGAGAATTACCTCCGCAGACTGTGGCAACCGAGATTCCGCATTACGAACACCTCGATTTTCTCTGGGCCAAGGATGTGAATTCACAAGTCTTCCAGCATGTCTTTGACGCCCTGGACAGTTTCACCGACGCCGAGCATTCAAAGGAGGAATACGACAGATACTACATGAGTAGACAAGAAAGCCTTATAGGATCAGGCTATCCATACTCATATTCTCACCGTGGCAGTGATAGTGAGTCATCAACGCTGGCCGCAAGCGATGGTCTTAATGGCGGCTTCCGGACTCCAAGACGAGACCGGGAGAAGGCTATATCTGGCCCCGAGACCAAAAGTTCAAATCAGGCTAGATCAGCCCTCGCTACAGTTGAAGACGAAGATTCGCGTCCCGTCTCGCCTGATATGTCTCGGGGAGGACAGGTATGGGAGAATGATTCAGGTGATGTGACACCAGATGGGCCCCAGTCTCCTTCAACCACAAGGCTGAAGAACAATCCGTTGCGCCGGGGAAGTGTCGGGAGCAACATTAGCCTCGACGGCATGCGTGAAGGACGAGGCATCAGCATTGGTGCAAGTCGAGCTGCTGGGGGCATTGTCACTAAGAGTGGCGCAAATGCCGTGGCCAGTCATGGAGAGGACGGCGGTGCTACTCTGCGAAAAAAGAAGAAGAAATAATTGTATGTCGAATAGACTGGCAGAGGAGGTGGATGTAGAAACCATGCGTGTGCCATACGGCGTTTCGATTGAACAGTCGGCGATTTGACAAGTGTAAATATGTACATGTGTGCAAATTGTCAATCCCCCAACTGTAAAAATGCACTTTATATTTATATTCAAGCACTTTATTAAAAAAAAAGCCAATACCAATATTACGAGGAGCCTAAAAGTATCTTTTTTTTGGGGGGGGGGGGCAAAACTTGGACGGGATCACCATGGTCTTTCTATTCTATCCTTTTGACTGAACTACAATTACGTGACCAAGGTTCTGGAATCAGCAAACTACTTTACCCATGCTCTCAAAATTGCAATCATGTTTTTCTTTCTAATGTATACGTGAATGCTTTGAACACCTGTAGTGACGATTTGATTCGTAGAATGTCAATCATAAATCCAAGTCGTCATGATCGACTTGGCGGTATGACTTATGGGTTGTCACAATGCTCGAATGGTGGCAGGCCACGTTCTGACCTGCGCAAGTTTTTTTTTTTAGAGCATTTATTGGCGTGTAAAACGGCATAAACAGAGATCTCTAGGACTCGCTGCTATCAAGTACCACAGGGCTTGTGTTTGTGTGCGTGCTTTGTTCTTTGCAAATCGTCATGAATGGCACGCCAAACGGTGCGCAAGATGTTGCCTTTTCCATCAAAGGATTGTTGAAACTGTCACACAGTGATACGGTCAGAGCACCATGTTCGATTGGCACGTGTCAGGTTGAGTGGGTTCTGATTACTGCCTGTTTGGCGTCCGTCAGCTTACCACGTATTTGCGTATAGATACGTCGTTTAACTGAACCCATGGCTTCCATACCTACAGAGGTGCTTGTTTGCCATTATCCTGCTGCCTAACCGCCTGGCAACGTCATCGCATGATGAATTCCTCGTATGGCATAACGCCTGCTTGTGAATGCAAATCGGAATAGAAAATTAGGGGCATGTACTCCAAACATAGGCCAGCAGAGTTGCCGGTTACCCAGCAGATGCCCGTATCACGACGCTGTCAACATTGGCGAAAGCAGTTTAGTAGGGTCAGCACTCTGCATTCGAGCTAGCGGTGTGATCAACAGGGCATACCCCAACACTGCCTCGCTCTGGCACGACACACTTTATTCAGCCCCCTCCACCCCGTTTTGGGGATTCACCGGTACAGCCCTACGCGTTATTTCCGAAAAGGATTCCCATGCCTCCCGCGGGATTGACCACCGTTGCAACCCTAGAACCACGTCGCAACTACGCTAAATTTGCCATGATGCTGGAACGCCTAGCCCAGTGGTATTCGCACTTTGAGTCAGCGGCCGGTTGTACAGAAAGTCCCGCAATCTATACATCGAGTCTCTGACGTGGCGAGATCAACCCAGAGTCTGGATGCCGCCTCCAGGGCTCATTTTGCCTGCCAAGGCGGTTTCATCAGAGGCATCGTGTGTAGTCGTATGCTCCTTGCTGTGCGCATTCCGCGCGCATGCGAGGAACGAGGAAGCAACTAGTCTCGCCCCATAGCGGAATTGGCAATTCCTGGGCACCGCCGACCCGCATGCCACGCTAGGATTTCCCGCCAAGGAGCCGGGGTTCGGAGAGATTGATGTCTGAAGACGACGACAGCCTCCTGCGAAGCGCCGTTCGCTTATCAAATCTCATATGCAGTGTGGCAGCCGGGGCTCAACGTCAACCCCTTCCCAGGGGGTCGAGAACAATTGGACAAAGTTTCTCATGCGATGCTGACGTACCCGCTACGAGGGCATCCGGATGATATTTTTTTTCTCCTAGTTGTGGATGCCTGAGTTTGTGGAGGGTAGGGCATCATGGTGACTGGATCAGACAGCCTCGTGGGTCTTATTTCCTTGTTGGCTGATGCGACGAGTCGTGTCCAATTGCATGTACAATGTAGATAGAGAATTTGCAACACAGTGGCAAGTGAAAGCCCGTGACTCAGAGCCAGCACCTGCTTTTACCCATTGTTTCCCATCATGATACCTGGAGAAGACATGTTTCGGATGCTGGGTCATGACAACACAGGGGTCGATCCGATGGCCCCGACAATCGCAAAAGCCTCCGCGTACCATGCCCAGTGGCACCGTTTCGGATGCTTTGTGCGACATGGTCCTGTATTAGCGCCATGAGCTGACAGCTTTAGCTCTTTGGCGGGTCAGCTCGGAGCAGCTACTCCCTGCTCCGCGTCCCAGGATATGATCCACTCGAACGGAGCCATGAGGCACAACTTCGATCCGACTCCGAGCCTCTGGTTCGTGATTGAAAGGCCCAGCGGCCAATAGTGTGTCCATGCGAGACCGTAGGACTTTAGGCGTTCCCGTTCCCGTACCCGTTCATTATGTGGGACGGCATTGTCTTTGTCAATTCAAGTGTCCGGCTGGCTTACTTTTCATCCCATTCCACCCTCCATAAATTGGGTGTCATGAATCGACGATCCCCCGCCGTCTCGCTGAACGACCAAGAAGAAGAAGAAAATTAAACACAACGGTCATCGAATTCGACCCCGAAACAGATATCACCCCGCCAATCAGTACATTTCACAGCCATGGTCGTCGAGGTGCAGGGCGATTATCCCGACTTCAACAACGCTACCTGGGTCCGGGACGGTGGCCCGAGCCAGTACTGCTTCCAACACCCAGACGCCTCCATCTGCGACAATGTCAAGAGCTTCTATGAGTACCGTGTCGACCTCACCCCGAACGCCGTCTTTCTGGCCATCTATGGCGCATCCCTGATCGGCTACATCGGCACCTGGATCTTCACCCGTACCGGGACCGCATTCAACGTCGCCCTGATTCTCGGGCTCCTATGCGAGGTCATCGGCTATGCTGGTCGTATAATGAGCGCCGATAACCCTTGGGATGAGAATGGCTTTCTCATGCAGATTTGCTGCTTGACCATTGGGCCTGCTTTTATGGCTGCCGGTATCTATCTTTGCCTACGCCGAATCGTCTCTGCCTTTGGACCCGAAAACTCTAGACTGTCTCCAGAGTACTACACCAGAATTGTAAGTTTAATGTCGTGTGTAAGGAAGCGGTTCATGTAGTTTATGGGCTGGTCTGTTGTCACCAAACTGTAGTGCTGACCGACCGTTTCCTAGTTCATCCCCTGCGATGTCATCTCTCTCGTCCTCCAGGCCCTCGGTGGTGGCATGGCCTCAGTTGCTTCCCATAACCGTAAATCCCCCACTGCCGGATCCAACATCATGATCGCCGGCCTGGCGTTTCAGGTTGCCACCATCTTCGGCTTCATTGTTTGCTCCCTCGACTTCGCCCTCCGTACTATCCGCCGCTACCGTGCCCTGGGCGAGTCCGCGCTGGACCAGCGCCCCGAGGTGGCTCAAGTCCGCAACTCAAGGCGCTTCAAGTTCTTTCTTGGCGCCCTTGCTCTTGCTGCTCTGATGATTCTCTGGCGTAGCGCGTTCCGCGTTGCTGAGCTCTCGGAGGGTTGGTCAGGCCCTGTCATGGGAAACCAGGGCATGTTTATCGGGTTTGAAGGTGTCCTTATTGTTGTTGCGGTATGGGTTCTCAACATATTCCACCCAGCCTTTTGCATGAAGCCTCTGCTCGAGATGGAGGATGGTGGCCTCAAGGGGCTGTGGTGTTTCCGTGGCCGCCAAAGCAAAGCGTCCAAGACTGAGAATTTGAGCGACAATTAGACGAGGGTGGGAAAGCAAACGGAACACATAGACTTTATTTTTTTTAAATCCAGGTCTTGGCACTTTGAAGATAATATAGCCCATTATTAATCTTTGGTCAATATAACGAATGAATGATAACGTGACCCCTAATCAAGAGCGGTGCGCATTTCTTCTGAGAAACAGATAATCGGACTTGATGTAAGATCATGCCATTGTAAGAAACAGCAGATGAGACATGCACAATACATTCAAATATCATCAATAACACGAAAGCAAGAATCAAAGTCGGATCCACATTAGTTATATTCACTCATCTAGCTCTTACCAAGCTTGATGCCAGGGCTATCTCGTCGACATAACAGCGAGGGATTCCATAACCAACTCGGTTTTCTTTCTGGGCTACTAATATATCACTCTTCTTCCTCCTCTTTTTTTCCTCCTCTTTCTTGATTCATCCACGCAGCACTCCGTTGAAGCTCCTATTCATCTCTGCCATGCTACTGCATGAATACAAAATACAATGCCGCGACAAAAAAAAAGTGAGGGTATCGAATGTGTGAGGAAAGGGGAAAAGAATATTCTCCAATACGACGCCAAACGCTAGATGGGACGATTAATGTAAGGAGCCATGTTTCGCAAGCTGTGCGACAAAACCGAATGACTACCTCGCGGCCGGACATGTGCAATGGCCTTGAATGGGTTGGATCATACAAGTCTCAGAACAAGCTAGGATTACGAAAAAGGGAGGTAGGTTGGGACCAAATGACTGAGGCTTTTTTTTTCTTGCTTCCTTTTCTTTTTTTTTCTTTCTTTTTTGGAAGTTGTCAGATGGTAACGTTGCCCAGGGGAAGGATCTTAGTCTTATCGCCATGGAATTTGGCTCGGTACTCAATGATGCCTTCGCTGATGGCCTGAAAATCCTTGATCTTGCGGTTACGGAAGTCCGTAAGCAGCTCTCGGAGGCCTGCGATGTATTGTTGCTTCTGATCTCCCTCGTAATTACCGTAGGCGCCAAGTTGGAGCAGGATTTGATCATCTGTTAACCCAATAATATGTTAGCGTCCTCCAGTTAGGCACAATGCTGCGCCCCTCTTCCGGACTACAATACAAGGGCGCACGTACCCGGGGCCTTCATATTGTCGAAGTGTTGGAATTCGCACTCCTTGCCTCTAGGACAAACACCACTGACAAGCTCATCTGGGCATACTTCTCTCTTGGCGTCGATCTTATTACTGTACGTTAATGAACGGAGGCCCCCCGACACATAGTCTTTGTATTCGGGGTGGAATCGATATGCATGAAAGCAGCTTAGGGGCGTTTCATAGGGCACAAACGTGGACCTGGGGGCACCAGAGTCCGATAGCTCCATTGGCTTCTCGACCTGTGGTAATGTCAGGCATATATCGCCTTTTGGTAGTTGAGCATGTGTCTACTTCTCTGCCAGATTCGGACACCGACGCCGAATGGACATCGGCCCCCGATATTTGTTGAGCAACAGGCGATGTTGCAGAAGCACCTTGTAAATCAGTATCGCTAGTCGCCAGGACTGCCTCGTCGCTTGAGGGGGGAGGGCTGGATTTTTGAGGGGATTGGCCATCGGGGAGCTCAACGCCTGTTTCAGTTGGTTCATAACCATCTAATAAGTTTCCTTCGGAGCCCTCGCTATTTGAATCTGCGTCTTCATCCATCGCAATATCCATGTCTGGTTCCGAGTTAGACTCAACTTCTTCTACTTGCTGATTATCACCCTGCGGCGTTGGAATGATCGCAACATCAGCGGCAGCATGTTGGGTGGGATTCAGGGTTAGATCGTTAGTCAAGGGTTTGACAGCGGTGGCGACTTCGTTCGCGAATTGAAGATCGTTGGAATCTTCAACACCTTCACCTTGTGTCGTGTTGTCTACTGATGAATTGCCTGTTTCGAGGCTTTCAGGCTCGTCAACAGCACCCTGTTGGTCTTGATTCAACGATGAATCCGTGTCAACTGGTTCTAAGAGTTCTTTAGGAGGCACGTATACGGGCTGGGAGGGCGGAACTGGCTCGGCTGGGTCGGGCATTAGTCTTCTGGGCCATGTGATTCTGGCAAAAAAATCACACCCAGATTCTGATTCAGCTACATCACTCGAATGCCGGGACTCACATGGTACGGCCTCTGGCACAAAGTCATCTTGTGCCACCTGGTCGGCCTCTAATTCCAAAACTTCTTCTCGAAGACGCTCTTCTTCCTGCATATTGTCTTGAATCTCTTTTTCGATCCTCGCGACTTCAGTTTGTAGTTTCTTGAGCTGCGTCATTTGCTCTTTTCGGTGAGCTTCAAGTATTGGCAATCGTTCACTTGCAATACGTAAACGAAGAGGTGATCTCATGTCTCTTCGTTCTCCCCGGACCTTGGGGAGTTTCAAAGGTGCCGGTGAAGTAGGTCTGGATATCAATGGCGTCGAGTGGCCACTTTCCTCCACATCATTCACAGATGTTGCAGCGAGTTTGGGGATAGTCGGCGAGCCATCTGATATTTCCACGCTTCCTTCTTTAGATTGATCTTGGGATTGGGGGAGAGAAGGGGTTCCATTACCGGACTGTTTCGCCTTCTTACGAGCTTCAGCCTCGGCAATTTTCCGCTTCATGTCTTCAATCTTTTTGTTCATGCTCTCAAGATCATATAGCCCGTTACCACCAGTGCCGAGGCCGGTGGGCGTACCAGCCGTCTTAGGGCTGGAGTACTGTCGGTTTGCTGCGCCGTCGGAAAGCGCTGGATGATCCCGGAACGAGCCCGTCCTTGAGGGTGTCGCGGGCCGATGAATAGAAGCAGGTCGTTGTTCTGGAGAATCAATCTCCATTTCTGCATCATCTTCGTCGTCACTAACATCGATAAGGAACGGTCGCGATTCTCTATTTTGGCCAAATGGCCGTTTGTAAGCGGTAGAAGTGGAGTACTCGTTTAAGTCTGATGCAACAGGTCTTTTCCGTTGGTTTATGACAGGAGAGGGTTGGGGCGTGGATGACAGAAAGAGACCCGGAATAGAAGGGGTACCGTTTGAGTCCGATCTTTCGGGTATATCTGGAGGCTGCGTTGACAAAACAGTGGAAGTGGACGGCTCAGAATCAAGTGCATTGCCTTGAATTGGTGCCTCTGGCTGCGATGGTGGCTGCGTGAGATTGCTCTCCACAGCAGGTGTGGTAGGGGCTTGAGGCTGTGGCGTTTTGGTTGCGTTAGCTTCCCGAGCCTTTCGCAAAGCCTCCATCTTTTGCTGAATCAGTTTCGATTTTTCAGACTGAGCTTTAGTCAACCCATGAGCTCTTGGAGCTGTAGGCACATGAGGCGCTACTTTGGGTGCAGTGGGCTCCGGATTAATGGGACCGGTGGTTGCGCTTGATTTCGAACCTTTGGCGGCTAAGAGGCGTGCGATACGATCCTTGCGCTCCTCGGATTTGTCTTTAGGCTTCTCCCGATCTTCTGAATTACTATTCATGTTCTCCGATTCCTTGCTCCCGCTCTCGTCTTTTGATACATCCTTCGAAGTTTCCTGCATATTGGTCATGGGAGCTGGCGCAGATTGCTTTGGGGCAATTCCAGCTATGTCTGAATCGAGACCCAACTCTGCGAAAAGGCCGTCAAGAAGTGATTTATCAATGCCTTCTTCGATATAATTTTGGTAGCGAACATTCAGCGGCCAGAGGCGGAGAATAGCGTCCTGAGCCTGTTTCTTAGCTTCGGCCACAGTTTTTATTCTTGGTCCATCTGTGTTTTTTGTAGTCGTAGGGTGGCCTGCGGATTTATGGGGTTCATTGCGTGGGGTTTCTCCGAAAAGTTAGATACCTGGATGTCTAAACTCGAATAATTACTCACTGATTGCATCCGGAGAAGAGCCCTGGCCACTCGGGTGAATCTCCCGAGGGGATAAATAGGGTGAATATGAACCGGACCTTTCGCGTGCTGGTTGTTCAGGTCCCCATGAATGGGGCGGTTGAGCGTCTTTCGTAGTGACATTTTTTAATGTTTGTTGACCAGCGGGTTCCCTCTGTCGGAATTGCGCAGTGCTCGAGGATAGGTTAACCTGGATGGGCTGGCCACTTTGCTGGCTACCTGTTTGCCCTGGTTCGTATATGTCCTCAAGCTCCCCTTCACTCAGTTCTCCTTCTTCCATTGCATCGTCAACGGTGCCACTGGGATTCGGTCTCGGTTGTGGTGGGGCATTCACGACTGTGTTGGTACAGTGTGAATCGATCTCGACTCTCGAATCCTGGGGTGGCGCAGATGGAATTTCATGGGGCCCATTTGGCCAGGGCTGCTGCCAGTTGGAGGCACCGGTCGAAAAGTTCAACCCGAGGCCTGGAATCGCTTGGCGATTATGTTCAAATGATTCTAGAGCCACACTGCTGTGGTTCGGGCGTTGAGTGTGGGCAGCGTCTCCTGGGGTATATAGTGGCCCACTGTATGAAGGTGGTGGTAGGTGGGAATAGGCATTCGGTGGTTGGTATCCTTGAGGATGGCCGTAGCCATATCCATATTGACTCATTGTTAAGGGCTTGTGGGAGTCTTCACGCAAAAAGGACGCGTTTCCAAAGGATATTCTATGACATCGGATGCTGAGAATAAATCGATATTATGTGAGCAGACCAAGTAGCACCAAGAGTAGCATGAAACGTTCACACAAGGTGGCCTGTCTTCGCGACAAGCTCGATCCTAGACAGCTCGCGAGTTGTTGGGGCAGAGTAAGCTCGTGGAGCGAAGATCCGGGAAGTGCAGGCGGGTCGTGCGCAAGTCATCAATTGGATGAAAGTTCGTGATCGAGGATGGTGCGAACTCCGCAAGGGAAAACAGCCGATGGAAATGGCTGGTCGCAATCTCGAGATCTTGCGAAGTAATCTGTGGGATGGAAATTCGTTGCTTCCCTTGAGCTGCGTCAGATACAACTATTCCATATTAGGACTAGCGTCTCATGAATCCATGCAAGATCACGTGCAAGCGGTTTGTTTACTTTGTGCTCTATGCCCAGCAACCGCGCAGCCTAATCCCTGCAGGTGGCCGCTTCGACCAGTCCACCCACCGCCGCCCGCAGCCATTACACCTTGCATTGATTGATGACATTCTTCATGAAGACGTGATTGCGACCGGTGCGCGGGTGCCTCTTCTTATTCTACATTACCCGGGGTGCTTTCGCATCTCTCACCCCGACCACTTCTGTCTACAGTTGTTTGTTTATCAACTAGACAGAGCTCCATTAACCTCCCGTCAACACCGGCATCTGTTGATGCTTTCCCTTCAACATGGCGTTCAATGCCAACGGTTCTGTGCCTCGGCGCAGTAACCCATTCGCGCGGAATGCATCTACCTCGATGCCTCCTTCCACCAATGGAAGGCCGAAGTCGGCAATATTTACGAACACATCACCAATTCCTGCTATTTCAGCGTCGCCCGCACACAGCCGAACACAGTCGAACAGCTCCCTTCAAGGATCACAACCCCTACCAGCGCCAGTGACACGACATCACCGAAGCGAATCGCGGAGTGCAACACCAACATCAAGTACCTTTGCGCCGTCTTTCATAAAGTCTGAGGAGATGAAACGCAGTCATCATGACGTTGTCAAGGGCATTGAAGGAGAAAACGACTTCTCAGGCAAGAGATATGTGTGGGTTAAAGATCCGCAGACTGCATTTGTCCGCGGCTGGGTTGTTGAAGAGCTGGAAGGCAATCAACTGCTGGTCCAGTGCGACGATGGAACTGTAAGCACCCTCCTAGACGGCATCCGGTCAGAGACTAACCCGGCTCTAGCAACGAGAAGTTGATGCCGAGAGTGTAGACAAAGTCAACCCCGCGAAGTTTGACAAGGCTACAGACATGGCTGAGTTAACACACCTGAATGAGGCCTCTGTGGTTCACAACTTGCACATGAGATATCAAGCCGACTTAATCTACACATATTCTGGCCTATTCTTAGTTACAGTCAACCCTTACTGCCCACTGCCGATCTACAACAATGACTACATCAACATGTACAAGGGAAGAAGTCGAGAAGACACCAAACCTCACATTTTCGCCATGGCCGATGAAGCGTTTCGAAATCTTGTCGATGAAGGGCAAAACCAAAGTATTCTTGTCACTGGTGAATCCGGTGCAGGAAAAACCGAAAACACCAAGAAGGTTATTCAATACCTTGCGGCTGTTGCCCAGTCTGAGTCCTACGGCAAGAACAAGGCACAGCATTCAAATCTTTCTCAACAGATTCTACGTGCCAATCCTATCCTCGAAGCCTTTGGAAATGCCCAAACTGTTCGAAACCACAACTCGTCACGTTTCGGAAAGTTCATTCGTATTGAGTTTACCCGTAACGGCGCTATTGCTGGCGCCTTTATTGATTGGTACCTTCTCGAAAAGTCGAGGGTTGTTCATGTTAACCCAAACGAACGCAATTACCACGTCTTCTACCAACTACTCAAAGGAGCAAATTCTCGTATGAAAAAGGAGTTTCTCCTGGAGGGACTTGGCGTTGGAGACTTCTCTTACACCCGAGATGGACACGACACGATTGTGGGAGTGTCAGACCAAGAAGAATGGGACTCACTCATGGAAGCCTTTGAAATCATGGGCTTCTCAGACAAAGATCAAATGGCCATTCTCCGTACGATTGCTGCCGTTCTGCATCTGGGTAACATAAGCGTGGTGAAGGAGAGCCGAGCTGCAGACCAGGCCCGACTTGCTCCAGATGCCAAGGATGTCGCCAGTAGAGTGTGTAGGTTGCTCGGAGTTCCCGTGGAGCCCTTCCTAAGAGGTCTCCTTCACCCCAAGGTCAAAGCTGGCCGGGAATGGGTGGAGAAAGTTCAGACACCTGAACAAGTGCGCCTCAGTCTAGACGCTCTTTCAAAGGGTATTTACGAGCGAGGTTTCGGTGATCTAGTAAATCGCATCAACCGACAACTCGACCGAACTGGAATGGGACTGGATGATTCACACTTTATCGGAGTCCTCGACATTGCTGGTTTCGAAATTTTTGAAAACAACAGCTTCGAACAACTTTGCATCAACTACACCAACGAAAAACTTCAGCAATTCTTTAACCACCATATGTTTGTCCTTGAACAAGAAGAATATGCCAAAGAACAAATCGAATGGAAGTTTATTGACTTTGGCCGTGACCTCCAACCAACAATTGACCTCATTGAGCTTTCCAACCCCATCGGTATCTTCTCGTGTCTTGACGAAGACGCTGTTATGCCCAAGGCAACGGACAAGTCTTTTACTGAGAAACTAAATTCTCTTTGGGACAAGAAATCCACCAAATATCGACCATCTCGTCTCGGCCAAGGATTTATTCTAACACATTATGCTGCTGATGTCGAATATTCGACAGAAGGGTGGTTGGAAAAGAATAAAGATCCTCTAAATGATAATATCACAAGACTCCTGGCTGCCTCCACCGACAAGCACATTGCCACTCTATTCTCCGATTGCGTGGATACAGATGATGAGGTCGGAGGTGGCAGAAGCCGTGTAAAGAAGGGTCTCTTCCGAACTGTCGCTCAAAGGCACAAGGAACATCTTCACAGCTTGATGACGCAGTTACACTCCACCCATCCTCACTTTGTGAGATGTATTCTTCCAAACCACAAGAAAAAGCCAAAACAGTTCAACAACCTCCTTGTCCTTGACCAGTTGCGTTGCAACGGTGTTTTGGAAGGTATTCGCATCGCTCGAACTGGTTTCCCCAATCGATTGCCATTCTCTGAGTTCCGTCAGCGATACGAGGTGCTTTGTCAAAACATGCCCAAGGGTTACATTGAGGGTCAAGCTGCGGCTGCACTCATGCTCGAAAAATTAGGACTCGATAAGACGCTATACCGTGTCGGCCTTTCAAAAGTATTCTTCCGAGCTGGCGTGCTTGCCGAGCTTGAAGAACAACGAGATGCCCTCATCACTGAAATCATGTCAAGGTTTCAGTCTGTCGCCAGAGGGTATATCCAACGGCGGGCAGCAAACAAGAGGCTTTTCCGCGCCGAAGCCACTCGAATCATCCAAAGAAATTTCAATGTATACCTTGATCTTGCCGAGAACCCTTGGTGGCAACTCATGGTCAAGATGAAGCCCCTGTTAGGATCTACTCGAACTGCCACCGAGGTAAAGAAACGGGACGCAATGATCAAGGAACTCAACGACCAGATGCGCATTGAGACGGAAAACCGCCAGAAACTTGAGGAGGAGCGGCGTAACTGCCATACTGAAATGGTACGCATTCAGCAAACCCTCGAAAGTGAGCGGGCCCTTGCACTAGACAAGGAGGAGATTTTCAAGCGGCTGCAACTCCGAGAAGCTGAGCTTGAGGAAAAGTTGGCCGGTGCCATTGAAGACCAAGAGAGATTAGAGGACGAGTTAGACGGCCTTTTGGAGGCCAAAAATCGTGCCGAACGTGATGTTGAGACTCATAGATCTCAGCTGGAACAAGCTGCGACACTCATCGCAAAGCTAGAGGAAGAAAAAGGCCGCTTGACAGAGAAGCTCACGGGACTGGAACAGTCAATAGAGGAGATTTCCAAAAAGCAATCAGAACGCACCGAAAGGGAAGCTGCCCTGGAGGACGAGATCAAGATGCTTCAAAGCCAACTCTCCCTCAAAGATCGAAAAGTCCAAGATCTAGAAGGCAAGCTTCTCAAAGTTGATCAGGATCTAGAGGTGAAACTTCATACAGCTCAGAAAGAGCTCCAGTCTGTCAAGCTCCGTGAATCTACCCTTTCTAGAGAGAACCGGGATATTCAGCAACAGCTTACTCAGCTCTCAAAGACATCCACAGACTATGAGGATCTTGTCCGTCAGAAGGAGAGTGAGCTCCTCCTCCTACGGAGAGACAACAAAAAATTCGAGAGTGAACGTCAGGCCCTGGACGACCAGAGAAAATCTCTCACTGCAGAGAAGGAGAAGACTGCCAGCAAGTTTCGTGACGTGCAGGCTGAATTGGTTGCAATGAAATCCAAGCAATCCCAACTGGAGCGAGAAGCAGAAGACGCCAAGAAACTCTTGGAGGATCGCCTCTCTGAGGATGCACAGGCCGATAAAAACCGCGAAGTACTTGAATCGCAAATCAAGGATCTCAAGGATGAACTATACAAGGCACAAATGGACCTCAGCCGAGAACGCCAATCCCGTGATGACGTTCAACTTCTTGGTGAACACAAATATCAGTCCCTCAAAGATGAATACGACCATCTCAACGAGTCCAAGATCATTATTGAGAAGGAGCTGTATGCACAACAAGATACTCTGAGGAGGACGATGGAGGCTCGAACAACTGCGGAGAAGGAGCGTGACGAAGCCCGACAAGAAATTCGAAAACTTCGAGCTGCCAAGACGGCAGCTGAGGAGGCACGAGCCCAGGCTGAAGTCGCAGGCGAGCGACAAGCGTCTAAAGCTGCACTTGAACGAGAGGCAAGTCTTCGAAAAGACCTGGACGCAGCCCAAGAACGTCTCCAATGGTTCGAGGAAGAGTGCACAAAGCTCAACCACCAAATCGATGATTTGAATAAATTAATCCTCGAATCAGGCGAGTTTGGCTTGAAGAATGACCAAGCCAAGGAGAGACTGGAGCGCGAACTCGTCACTGTCAGGGGGCGCTTGACAGCTTCAGAAAACGACAACCGTGCACTCCTGAACAAACTACAGCAAAAGGGTCTTGAGATTGCTCGCTCATCATCTCGTGCCAGTGAAGCATCCCGTGGCCAGATTATGACACTGCAGCGAGAGAAGACAAAGCTTGAAGAGCAAAACACCAAGTTGCATAAGCAACTAGGGGATTCACAAGTCGCCATCGCTTCTCTCGAGAAGAGAGCCGAAAAGTTACAGTTAACACTCGAGGATCTCAGCCATGAAGTAGCTCGCGAGGTCAAGTCTAGTAGGAATGCTGAGAAAGCTTCATCTACTTTCACCGCTCATCTTGCTGAAGCCAATCGAACAATCGAGTCCGAAAAGCAGCTTCGAACTCAAGCCCAAACAACCGTTCGCTCTCTCCAGGCTTCACTAGACTCACGAGACAAGGAACTTGCTGAGCTCCGGGCTCAGATGCTAAATATCCTCAAAACAGTGGATCCCGATGTTTCCATCCCCCCCGAATCAGAGGGCGATGACGAACAGATTCTCATCCAAAACTTTGACCTAGTCCGGAAGGTTGAGGAGCTTCAGCAAAGCCTTCGTGTGCAAACTGCAGCAAGGACAAATGCGGAGAACCAACTCGCTGAGCTGAGAGCCTCGCGCAATGACACCCCACGCAACGACACCCCCAACCGGCCTAAACTGGAAGAGATCCATCTTAACGAGGCACCTTTCCATGGATCACCGACCCAGAGACGCGCTGCTAAGATCCACGCCCGAAACAACTCCATTCCTACTACTCCTACTCGTCGCGTACAAGACAACGATCACCTTCCAGATTCAATTCGTTCAGACAGAACTGTGGATACGGTTACATTCAACAACCGCATGGATTTGAAGGCCGAGGTTGAGGAGCTACAGAATCAGCTTCAACTCAAAGAAATGCAAAACCGACACCTACAAAGCCAACTTGATCGAAGTACCCCGGTTCCAGATGCATACGACGAGCAGAGCCCCTCGCTCCAGCGAATCCAGAAGCTCGAGATGGTCAATAGCCGTCTTCACGAGATGCTTGACGACTCTACGAAGAAGGTTTCTGCACTCGAAAAGACTATTCGATCTGGCGAGCTTTCCCTTCGAGACGTTCAGACCCGAACGCATGAAGAGATCTTGGACGTTCTCAACAGCCAGGAAGAGTCCCGCCGAGCCCTTATTCACAGCCACAAGGATGCAGTCGCGGAACTTACTGATATCAAGGTCCACTTTGAGAAGTTGCGACGTGACAGGGCGAAGGCAGAGGTAGAGCTCCGTGACGTGAAGGGTGACCTTAATGAGATGACACTTGCTCGAGAGCAGGAGGCCCAGAATCGCAACGAGCTTCTTCAAGAGTTCGCCGACCTCCAAATTAGACTCGATGCGGAAACATCGAAACTTGTTGATGTGACATCCAGTCTTGAACTTTACAAGAGCCGTGCAGACGAGTACTTTAGCAAGCTGGAGCAGGCTGAGATCGCAGTTCTTAAGGCGAGCCGTGCAGAGCAATTCGCTAAGTCGCAGGCCAAGGAGGCCGAAGACAGCTATGCGGAGTTCATGGCAGAACGCGACAAGATGGATGCCAACATCGAAGATTTGCAGCGCCAAAACCAGCGACTTGAAGAAAAAGTCGAAGATATCTCCACTGATTTGGAGGGAGTCTCCCAAGCCAAGAAGCGCCTTCAACACGAACTGGAAGATTACCGCAACCAACGTGCTATTGAGATTGAGGACAAGGAATCAAGTATGGAGCAGACTCGTAAGAAGTACCAGGCCGAGTTTGCTACTTTGACAAACGAACTTGACCTCGCTAGAGAAGAAAAACTTTTCAAGCAGGCTGAGATTACCCGACTTCGAGAGGAGCTGGATGAGCTGAGGTCAAAGTGGGACGATGAAGTCCTCAACAGCTCGACCTGGTCCAAGGAAAAGTCTCGTCTTGAATCAACGCTTGCAGATGTCGCCTCGTCCCGTGATGAGGCCGTCAACGCACACAACGAAGCTCAAGGTAAAGTTGTGTCACTATTGTCGCAGGTCCGAACCCTGAGGACATCAGTTGATGAGGTTACTGCGGAGCGTGACTCCCTTCTCCGAGAGAAGCGCAATGTCGAAGCTCGTCTCGAGGAGGCCAAGGCTGGCCTTGAGGATCTTGTTAAGGGAGAAAGCCCATCCTTGCGAAATGCTGCCAATATGGACAGAGAGATTCTGGAACTCAAGTCTGGCCTTGCCCAGCAAGAGGATATCGCCGCCGCTGCCGTGGAAAAGATGAGACGGGCCGAGGCTCTCGTGGTCGAAATTCAGAAGGACGTGACTGTTGAGCGCGAGACCACCGCTAAGCTACAGCAACAAAAGGCCTCTCTCGAAAAGAATCTGAATGAAGCTCAACTTAAGCTTGTTGACCTCGAGACCAAGGGATACTCCAGTGCGAGCCAAGATGTCAAGTTCCTTCATAAGCGAATTCAAGAGGTAAGTTTAATCAGATGTACTGCCACATCAAGGTTCCCGCTAACAGGTTTTCAGCTTGAGTCTCAGCTTGAAGATCAGGAAAATGAACGCAGCAAGTCCCAGCGATCCGTTCGAAATGTGGATCGGATTGTCAAGGACTTGCAGGGTCAGATTGATCGCAAGGACAAACAAAACACCCAACTTTCGGAGGACGTCTCGAGGATGCGTGACAAGGTTGATAAACTCCTAAAGACAATCGAGGAGCTCCAGGCTTCCGAGTCTAACAACCAACTCTCGGCCCGCCGCGCCGAGAGAGAACTGCGCGAGGAGAAGGAGAATACGCTCCGACTAGAGCGAGAACTACAGGGATGGAAAAACCTGCGGAACGATAAGGGATCAGGAAGCGTCATGGGTAGCGTCCGCAGTCGCATGGGCCCCTGGCGGGTAAGCGAGGGTGATGATGTATCCATGATTGACGTGCCCAAGAGGAAGAGCAGCCTTAGCCGGGCACCCAGTCTCACCAAGGGCTTTTTGTAAGACGAACGAGTAGGCCGGGTAGGATACATTGACTGGCGTGCATGGGGTGGGGCGTTGTGTGATTGGTTTGGGCTTTTGGTCATTGTAAAGATGGATGATCCGGGACATGAAGGAAACGGGATGGACTTGTTTTTTTATATCCAATTGCGGTTGTGTAATATTTGACTACGTAGCAGTAATGAAGAACCGAGCCACGAAATCCGCGCAGAAATGCATTGATTTGCTTGCCTATTCAATCGCTTTGGAAGTGTACATAGTCTAAAATCCATGTCTCCCTTGAAATTAACAAAATAACAAATAAACAGAGAAACCTCAAACGCCGCCGAATGCCTAATAGCTGTAGCTGATACTCCTGGCGATGCATTTATCGTACAACATTATACACTAGTCTAATAACAGTCGATTGTTGTTGTACAGAGAGGTTGAAGGCAATAAAGAAACACGTCGTAATGAACAAAGCAATGGAATCGACAATTTTGTGGGTAAGAGAAGAACGAAACAAAAAAAAAGAAGAAGAAGAAAGGAAGAGAAATCAGTTGCTTGCTCGGTCATAATGAACATTCAATGCCTTTTGTCGTGACGGGTCATGAGTCTCGCAAAATCGAAGATACAAGGCTTATTGGTAAGTGCAGATAAATGAAGACATCAAGGTAAGGGGACGGGTGTCAATCTTGGCTTATGGCTGAGGCGCCTTGCCATGGTCCATAATTTGTGAAATATAAGGGTCGACCAAGTTGAAAGGATCAGTCGTGTCCATTTGGACAGAATATTCGAGACTCGGGCCAGGCTGCAAAGCATAGAGAGGCGTGTCCACTGGTCCTGACAGAGGTTCGGCGAAAGCATTAGTGTAAACTTGTTCCATGGAATAACCGTTTGGCGTATTTTGTACTGTCAGCAACACATCGCAGCTTTCAAGCGTCTGTTGGCTGCTTGGAAGAGATGTTTGCGAGCTAGGCGTTCCATTAACACCACTTGGAGGCTCAGGAATTGCATCCTGCCTGTCAATGTCCGCCGAATCCACGTGGGTTTGTTGTTGCGCCCGCCCGTCTTCCAGCAGTTGCTGTCGAAGACGTTCCATCTCAGGGGGTATCTCGTCACGATCCTCCAGCTCCGTCCGTGTGCGGACGTTCCTAGAGACGTCGACAAAATACTCGTCACCGGCAGTCGTCTCCCAGAGTGGTATGGTAACATCCTCAGGGTCCCCGTGCGGTCCTGGAAGAATCGGGTTCCTCCTCAGTTTGCAGCAGGTATGTCGAACTCGATCCGTGGCATAGGCACATCTCGTACGGTCATCGCGCAGCACGCAGTGACCCTGGTGTTCAGCACCGCGGGGGCACTCGTCGAAGTCGTCGTCTTGAACATGATAGTGTTCCATCCACCGGTAGCCACCTATGTAGGATGCAACAAGGTCTAGGTCGGGGTTATTGAAGGCTGGGCACGGGTTCAAGTTGCAGTAGGTTTTTTTCTATCGGGAACATTAGCATCTTTTTCGCGCCTGCAAAGACAGGCTTCGTTACCGCGCTCGAACCGGTTTTCCAATTCAACGCCAGCTCCTCCTCACCGTCACTATCACTAGACGAGTCCAGAACATCTGCAGGACCTTGGACCATCTCATCTCCAAACAAGAGACCAAGCCCAGCCAGTTTCTTGCTCAGTGCCTGCCACTGATTATGAAACGCTACCTTTTTCTGTTCGAGGCATTTCAACTGAGAAAAGGACTTCATCTCCTTGGAGTTGGCTTTGTCTTTGTGATCCAGCCAGATATAGGAAATATTGGCCGGCTTGTCGACGGGCCACTGAAAATAGATGCGAGCCTTAGTTTTCTTCTGGCCGCGGAACGCGTTGACAATCGAACCGACAGGTGTCAGGTGATACTCGCTCGGTCCATCTTGTTTCGTGAGCTGAGGAACGAAGCAGATGTATTGGAACGGAATCTCGAAGATGCGACACGATTCAAGGTCGATGACGGGGATTTTACCACCATCTTGATCGATGCTGTATGTCGGAACAAGCCTCCGGTCGACCCAGATTCGATCCCCACGACTATATCCATGTGTTACGGCCTTCTCCCCCTTGTTTGGGACTGTCCTGGCATGGCCATCGCGGACAATGACTCCGTGGGCGTCGTCCATGAGGGGTAGACCCACCGACTGAAGGGTCCTTCGGAAGAAGCGAGTAGCCTCATCTTGAATCCATACCTTGTTCTCGGCGTCCGAGTTCACCTGTCGAAGGACCAGAGTATCGTGCTTCTTGTCGGGTTGGTCCTGAGGGGAATTCAGTAAGATTTTCCCACCTCCACTCTCATCGGCGTAAGTATATCTCCAAACGCGGACCTGGAATTCAGGTTCCAACTCAGCCATCTCGCCGCTGTCGAGCTGAAGTGCAACCAGCACAATGTCGCAAACCCTCACTCATAAGAATGACAAACAATCAGAGGAAAAAAGGAAGCGGGACTCGAGAGGAAACGAAAAACAAAAACAGAAAAATGAATGAATAAAAATCAATAATAATATCAGGACCCATGCTCTGATGTGGAAAAAGCGTTTGAACCACGGCGATCGAGGAGTACTGGAGTGGGCGTACCCAAACCCTTCCAGTTTCCCTCACAGCCCTGTTCGTATCGGAAGCTAACGGTGGCACTTCGTCAGCTGCCATAGACGGGGATCCACGCCTTGGCTCAACTTGGGAGGTCACTAGCTGGGCTAGGCCTCTTGCTGCCCTAAGGTATGCCCATTTTAAGAACATGGCAGCCCCGATTACCATGCCCAGTGTGTTGAACCGAGCTATCATATTACAAGGCTAGGGAGCACTGTCGGGCGGGCGAGCCATGACGAAAAGCGGCGCTGTTTTTGGCGAGTCCTGATCGCAAAGACCCTAGCACTGAAAGGGCCATCGCGAGTAGTTGTGGGCTGCTACAACACCAGGAAGTGATGAAATGATAATGATGCCAGGGCCGAGACCAGACACTTGCATTTCCACATTGGGTGAGACTCTCGGTTCTGCCAGAATGGGCTTTGGTGTGGGTCAGTTTTGCTTTTTTTCCCTCAGCGACATTAGGTGCTGTCTCTGAGATCTCAGCGACCATGGACAGGTTCTGGCAATCTGAAGTTTTGGCTGCGACGTTGCCCCCCCCCCAACACCACGCCGTCTAGCCCGGACCTGGACATCTCCGGCGTCGCTTGCGACCATGACAGGTGCCCTAGTGGCAAGGTCAGAACCGAAACAGCCCCTGTTGTCTGCCGATAATTGACCTTGTCATCTTACAGTTAGGGAAGAGTGAACCTGGGCACACAAAAACAAACATATGCCAAAAATGGCGCCGACGACGCAAATCAATTCGGCCTTGTGCGCTGGCAGCCCGCCGTGGCTTGTGGCAGCCGTTATTACAGTTTCCCCACTGGCTCGCGAGACTGAAGGAGGGGCAGCCGTGGTCCGACTGCGGTCTATCCGCATAATGGCAACTGGTTAGTTCCGATGGCCAGGATGCCAAAATTTATATCTGCATCGTAGTCCCCGCATTGGTAGGCACATATTCAATAATGCTGCGAGCCTGGGCCCTGTCAGTCCGTTGCGGCGACGACGCTGTCCTCTTATTTCTGTCCCATTTGTTGCTATTGAATGGCATAATCGAAAACTACACAGGGTGGTGAGTTGGTGAGCTGTCTCCCCGAGACATGATAACGCGCCATAGTGTACATACCCGAACGCATGTCCTCGTGGCAAGAGGACGCTAAAAGTGGTTCGGGAGCTGCGAGGCCGAATGAAATCCTCAGTCTTTCTTTTGATCGCCCTCCTCTCCGTGGCTCGCTGGCTTCTCCATGCCCAATCGAGCCATAAGGTCGCCCATCATTTCCTCCATCTGCGCCTCATCCTCGGCGTTTATCAGGCCTTCCCGCCGGGTTACTGCTCGTGTCCTCGCCCGGAGCTCCTCCACGGAACATAAATCGAATGCCCAAGAGACGCCTCCGAGTAGCATAATTCCAAAGCTCATAACGTTGAGTGTTGCCAGGCTCAAAGCTTGCGCGGCGAGCGCAGACCTATCTGCCGAATCAAATTTGATCGGGGCTCGGTTAGATGAGTAGAACTTGGGAATCGAGTCCAGCTGTCTTCTCAGCACAGCGCGTCTTGAAACCGCTACCGATGCAGCCATGAATCCGGCTCCCGCAAAAAACAGTCCCAGCTGTTTAAATTGGCGTAACCATGGTGGCAGAGGTGGTGAGTTTTGAGGAGACTGCGTTGTGTTGCCAGGAGCTGCCGGCGGGCTAGTGGTTCCAGACATGGCGAGGGTGCCCTCCGTGGACGGACAGCCAGTCAAAGCACGGATGGGATGTGACTGTTTATGGGTCCGTGGTCGCTCCCAGGTGTCACGAAAATGCTTTTTCTTGTTGCTGTGCCGTTCCTAGAAGTTCATCCAAGTGAGGAAACGGTCTGCCTTCAAACCTCAACAAACCAAAATCAATGCCCCACTATGTGCATAACCACTGATATACATTTATCGTGTATACATGCATCTCGCTTCTGTTCCCCTGATCGCCAGGAGGTTACAGAGCTGCATGGATCAGAGCCACATCCGTATCCTGTTTTGGTTTTCAGGCAGGACAGCAAGCAGCCGTTGCTAATTCTGTGTTCAGTGTGCCCCTCCTCTTTTATGTATCCCCTCATCTACCTGTTAGTCATGGCTTCGACCGTTTTGCAACATGTCATTTCGAAACCGATGTTCCCAACGTCATCATGCGTAAAGTTAAGATAAGGATCAGTGAACTCTCCAAAGGCTAGCTAGGGTAGTGAATTCCCCGAGCCATGTGTAGTTAATCATTCCCAAATGGGCACGGTAGGATGATGGGTTGCAGCATATATGTACGATTGGCAGAAGCTCTATGTGCGGATAAATTTGCTCATGGTCGTCGTGTCACAGGTTACATCAAAAATCAAAGACGGCCCAACCTCAAATCGGGTTGGGTTCCGCCGCCGCCTCCCCCCTTGTCTTTTGTTTCCTCTTTCCACCCTTCCATCCGCCCCCAATATTGACGCAGTAGGTGGTGTGTATGGCCTCATGGCAGTGATTCATAACTGCTCACCGACTCCGTGCCTTCTGTGCCACAGGAGCTGCGACACGTCAACGCTGACCCAATGTGCTGCGGCGTGTTGTTGCGGTTTAGGTTGATGTATTCCCACTCATTTCCTAGATTCTTTTTGTCAGCCACATGGGCTTTGGAGCAAAGCAAGGGCGCTTACTTTCTATGCGGTGTTGGTTGCTCACGATGGGTGTTCCGCATGTCATGGGATTACGCACAAAGCGAGGAATGCATGTGATTTCTCCGAATGGGAGATCCCATATCGGGACCTTGTCTTGCGGTGGTGTAAGTCGCTCTCGACAATGATGCTTCATTTGTAGGCTTTCGTACGTCTTGGCGTCGTCGATTGATATCGCCCGGTTGAAGGTGTTGGAGACGACCTCATCCTCATACTCGGCAACGAAATCATGAATCTCGTCCGGGTAGAGAAACTGAAATAATGACAGAGCAACAAACATGCAGCATTGCACCGGCTTTTTTCTGAGCTCAATCAAAGTTTGGGCTTTTTTATTCTGAAGTTTTCGGCGCTCATATTCTTGAAATCCCGGGTCTGAAGGAGAGGTCCCCGGAAAAGGCTTCTTGGTAAGAACCCAAGATTCCAATTCTTTCATGTGTGTAATTCTTTGGCCCGAAATGATGGCTTTGCGGGTATCCTTTAGTACCTTGACCAATGGCGCGGTTGTTATTTCCATCTTGTTCTTTTTGGTCTGCATTTTCATATTGGAGTAAATGATGGCTGAACCAGCCATGACTCGAGCCGTCCTGGCAAATAGCCTGTCAAGTTCTGGATGATGGTCGGTCTCGTATTGAAGCCTCAAACATTTTACCCAATCTCGGGAAAGCGACTCGAATCGCTGGATGGTACGACTTAGACGCGGTGTTGAAGACACGACCACGGTTTGCGCCGGCTTGCCCTGTTCTGGGGTCTCGCCCAAGGCCTGGGCGATGGTCTGTAGAGCAAAACTGACTAGCATTGTGGGTGAAGAAAAAAAAAAAGGCAAAGCTGACACCCGATCTATCGTAACCGAGAGAGATGAACCGATCTCGCTTTGGTCCCCGGGGACTTGCCTTCCGTCCCGGTGGTTTTATATCTGGTAGGGCCCCAAGGGCGTTGGTAGCAGGTTGGCTTATTCCCATATCTTCGCACTTTAAAGATGCGTTTCCAACCCCAGGTGTGGTTACCGCAGAAGCAATTCTCAACCCACCATTACGTGCAGCCTTGGAAACGCAGCCATTTGCACTGTCCTGGTCAATGGCGTTGTAAGTGCGTCGGCCCCAGCAAGGGCATGCCAAGGACAGGGCGACAGTACTCCACACTAGAGAGAGGGACAACTACAACTTACCGATGTACGCTGCTACAATAGGAAGGAATCGTACACTGGGGCGTGCTAATTCCATGGACCATCAGTGTTTGCACCCCAGAACGTCTACTGGTCTTGGGCCTCTGGCTCCATATCCTTACAGCGCATCCAGCGTAAAGGATCAAATCGGTGCCGGCATTTGCTATAGTTACCCCAGCGTTGGGTTTCAAATCGGGCAAGGAATTCTAAGCATGGATATGGAAGACGCAGGCACCAGCCCCAGATGTTGAAAAGTGGCAAGCAAACCACAAGGTGAGATGCGAGATTACTGCTGCTGCAAGTACCCTTGTTACTCCAGTGGGGAGGATTGACATCAGCAGCACCTTCGTCCACAAACACACGCACATCCACACACGCGCGCTGCGGGTCAAGTGAAGGTCGAGGCGGGAGACACACACCACTGACGGCGCACCACACACACCCACACACACGCAGTCGGAAGAAGAAAAAAAACAGACGGCCCTGGACGCCGGTCCCATTGCAACCCTCTCAACAACGGAGCTTGTCAGTTGCCCCCCCGGACCAGGAAATAGCAAGTTTTCTCTTTTCTAGTCTCCATCCCTGATGCCCCAAATCCCACAGGGTGGCGGACCTCCAACACTTACAAGCCGCCCAGGGATGCAACTTGCGGGGTTCGGCCTAATTACAGGGTTCTGACCTCGATTGTGGGAGTTGCTACTGGGTGGTCCGCCATCGTCAAGCTCCTCCTAATCTCTACGCTGCAACTAATAGACGCCTCTTTTCCGGCCTAAGACGCAAACACCAACGAAATTCAGGCGGATCTGGGCTGCCGGCCGATCCGGACGTGTCAATCGGCGTCATTGCCTGCCTCCTTGTTCTGCTACGCAGCCTGGCGTTGCCGATCTCACCACCCCGCCGTTGAGCTTGCCAAGACTAGTCTCATTTATCACGATTGCACCCAGGTAAGTGAGGCAGACAAGGGTCGCTGTGATGGCCAACGCCACACCAAGACTTCCACCACCCTGGCCCATCCAAAACCACAACACCGACAAACCCAGGGCCCCGGCTGTGGTTCTGTAATGTGTTTGCTACGTGTGTCCTAGAAGACCAGCGGTCAGTACCCTGAGCGTCATTCACACCTCGCCCACCCCCTCCTGGTCTTGTCCTATCTTGACCTGTACCGTGCAGCGCCATCCTGCGCTGCGTGATGCAGCCTAGGCCGGCCATCTGCAACCCGCCTGAGCCAGCTCGCTCCCAAAAGCAATCAGAGCCTCACCATCGTTTGTTGGCCCACTGCCACCATACCCGATGTCTTGCTTCGTGCAGTGGGCGAATGTCCCGACCCCTCCCGCCGGGGTCGATGCTCCCTCGTCCCTTCTCGGATCGGGGGTCAGTGCTCTCCTCCGTGTCTCACCCACTTTATTCTGGCCCACTCTCTTCGACTACATCCCTACCCGGCACCACCATAGTCACAAACTGCAGAACACGAAACCCGTCCTGGCCTCTATCTCCTTCTGTCTTAGTGCAGTCCGGCGCTTCTTGCGGGCTTGGCATGCTTGCTTTTACATACAGATCGAATGACTGACGCCAGGTCAGATACACAGCATCAGGCCCTTGAAACTCCAAATAAGAGCCGTTGTCACCATCAAGGACGTCGTCCCATCGCCACAATGCCCAAACCAAAAAGTTCCAGGTCGTCCAAGGCACCAGCTGTCACACCTCAACCACCTCCTGTTATCCCATCTTGGCCGGCTTTCAAGCCTCCTCTGCCTGTCGTCGATCTCACGCCTCAACCACATCCCGAGACCCCGAACGTGCTTCTCATCCCCTTCTTCTTTCCCCGCAATCTCTGCCGGGACTATGTGAACTTCCTCAAAACACTGCCGCTGCAAACCACACCCGGCCGCCCTAAGCGCGGAGAGGCTGTCCGAGTAAATGACAGGTTTCAAATCGACGATCCGACCTTTGCGCGCCGCCTCTGGGAGCAGACTGGGCTCAAGGAGGTGCTGTCGGAGGGTGGAGTTGCCCAGGATCGATGGTATGTAAGAGGTTTGCTTCTGTTTCCAGCTGGACCAGCCCCCCGACTACTGCAGCCTCCCATCGGGCTCAGTTGCACATGGCTCTAATGGCCTACATGAGGCGGGAACCTTACCCACACATGGCCCAAAAAGCAATATGGTTACATCGCGCTGGTGGCTGCGAGCCGAGATTGCAAACTGACTGATGTTTCTAGGGGCGGTGAACCCGTTGGACTGAGCCCAAATATTCGAGTATACCGTTACTCCAAGGGCCAATATTTTGATTGCCACTGTACGTACCTGCTCAACTGCCGCCACTGTTACCGGCATTGTTCTTCACCACTCAACATGGGCTGGCCAACTTTCAGTGTCTCACCCGCTCGGGGCGCTGTTCCCGTTCTTTAGCCTCCCAAAACAGCGGAACAGAGGTGTGCCCAGTTTGTAACGCCTAGTTCTCCCCTCCATCAGATCGACAAAGTTATGAGCTTGATTCCATTTCTTCTTCCATCCCTGCTTCCATTGCACCAATGCCGCCACTTCCATGCACACAGCTTCCGCCGAACTCCTATGGGCTCTCCTGCGATGCCAACGTCTCAAACTTGCATGTTGGCTGGTTTAGTTCCTGCTCGCTGACTGATTTTGACGTGATCTAGATGACGAGTCGAACAATCTGACTCTGCTGCTGGACGATCCCACCCCGGTCCGTACGACATGGACTCTTCTACTCTATCTGACCTCGGCTGCGGAAGGGTGCGTCGGCGGCGAGACAGTGTTTTACCCACACGACCGTAAATCTCCGCGTGAAGAGATTGCTGTGCCACTAGAGACGGGGATGCTCCTCCTGCATAAGCATGGCGACGACTGTCTTCTCGTAAGCTCTCCCCATTTCGGAACGTTTTCTCTTTCCACCCCTGAGCTCAGGATGGGCATAGGTGAATTAATGGCTGACAACACTAACCCAGCACGAGGGAAGGGAGGTCACTGCGGGTGAAAAATGGGTCCTTCGAACAGATTTGTGCATTAGACGATGATACCACGATCGCCAAGCATTCCACGATTGGATATGCCGTGCAGATGATACTATGCCAGTGCCCTCTCAACTACCACAATTGCTTTCTTCTTTTGTCTCTTCGGTCCTTTCTTTGTTTTTCTAAAATTCCCCACCTCCGTGAAATGCTAAGAACTACTGGACGCCCACCAGCCAAGAACAGACGGTGTCTGAACCACGTACCAATAATATGCCCTTTCCTTTCACTCTAATGCTCTCCCCCGCAGCCGACCAAGCATACAAACCGATCCATGATTTTCCCCTCCTTTGTCTCGTAATTTGTCTCTCTATTCCCTGTATTGGCCTCTGCAGCATGACGGGCAACGTCACTCAAGCCATCTTCTTCGCTCGGGCTTGTTGATTTCTTCCCTTCGCCCGTGCCTGATGTCGGACGTCCGGAGGAGTTCCCTTGAGGCTCATGGAACAGCGTCAGCGGCTGGTCTTGGTGAATAATCGTCCCATCTGGCAAGTGGGTATGGAGATTAGCGTCCAGATCGGACCGCACCGTCCCCGCTGCACCGGCGTTACTGCCAGTTTCCAGCGGTTCTTGGATGGCCAGCTCTGGACGTTGTGTTTCTGTCTGATGGGTCGCCACCGGGGCTGCTGGCGGGGATGTGTCACTGCCGCCAACCAACCGAATCAAGACCCAATGAAATATCCAAGGAAAGCTGATAAGAGGCATATCATTCGAGTTAGATTCTATCGCCTGCATGACGCGGCCCGTGTCGCTGATCTCTTCTGGGCTAGCTGCGTGAAGAGCAATTCTCGTCTCTTCTGCCGTCGTCACGTACATGGCCGCCACAAAGCGATCAATCATCTCGGTTTGTTTGCCACCTGCAGCCTCATAGCACGCCTCGCGAAATCTCTGCTTGACGACGTCATACTCACGTCCAAGATCCTCCTGACGTTTGTAGTCGGATCCGAAAGCGGGCTTGGACATGGCAAACCCCGTCCACAACTCAAATTCGGTCTTAAGCTCGAATTGGGCAAGGAGTCGTCGGATAGAGGCATCGTACTGGACTTTGATACGTTTCGCTGCATTGAGCGTGTTATTGTCTGGCTTTATTTTCTCGTGATTCAGAATTCGCGAGTCAAATGGGCTGTCCCAGATGGGATTAAACCGGACTGACTTATTTACGACCTTGTCATAAATTACCCCAAGTGCCTTTCGGGAGTGATAAGAAGGACCCTTCTTTTCCATGAAATGTGGCCAACGACTGGGCTGCTGCTCCCTCGTCAATATGGCTGGCTCGCCTGTTTTAGGGTAATCGACTGCCTTGGAGTGGAGCTCTGCTAAATCGAGACCTAGAATATAGAATTAGACGATACGACTCTATAGCCTTGGCAAATTGGGCACTTACACAAGGTCGACATTGGCCCATGCTTGTCTGCCATCCCCAAGTGAGAATGTGCGATCAAGCCCAACACATCATTCTTCATATACTTGACAAAAAAATTCCTGAGGTCATCGACATTGACGTCGCGGCTTAGTTGCTGGGGCTTGGAGCTGGTGTAGTCCATGGGTGGGTAGTTCCAGATGGGAGGCATGAGACTGGGCTCCCACATGACGAAAAAGTCATCTCCGTCCAAGTCACCACCGGAAAGCATGTTAGGAACAGGTCGATCACCAGTAGCTGGGAAAACGACTACATCTTTGAGGTGATGTAACTTTGGCTCGTCGACTGCCTCAACAATCCGTATATCTCCTGGGTGTAGCGAAGGGTTTCGGCCAACGAGACATACCCCAGTGATGATCTTTGTTCGACTGTAGTCCTTTGAGTTTGTAACCTGAAGAAATATTTGTGGTAATTCACTTATTTGTTTTCGCTGGGAGCCTTCTGTCGCACTCGAGTGGCCTCGGAGCGTCATTGTCTCGTCCACACAACCGAGAACAAATGCACTATTCTCGACTTGGATCCGGGCCTTTTCCTTGAGCATTTTGAGAGACCATGATCGCCACAAGTTGAGAACGTTTAGAACAAATGGTTCCTGAGCTTCAGCAGTCTTGAACCCTGCTTCGAGTAGTTCAGAAATTGCCAAACTAGATTGATTCTCGTCAACGAATCTCCTAAGGAGGTTGATAGCAACGTTGTTGTCCTGCATCGCTATTTCATAACCATGCAGTTGGTGGTCAAGCAGTGCAATGAACGACGAGATGGGCACCCCGAGTGATTCGAGAATAGTAATTGTTTGTCGATTGAGGGTTGCGGTAGCGAATCTCGCATATCGGATAATTTCAAGACCATTAAACTCCGCCTTGAACTTTTCTTGCGATTCTCTAACATGGACCTCGGTTCCCTTGGCATCCGGCCAGAGAGTCAACACACCTTTGCAGCCTCCCATGCGAAACTGAAACGCCGATGGATAACCAAGTATATCGAGGCCCATATCCTCAATGATCATCTGGGCAATAAACTGGGAGATTTTCCCCACGCCGTCGGTGAAGCAGTAACCATTTCGCTCAATATCCGGAACTGGGTGGATTGCAGGGACGGAGATGCCTCTGATCTCTCTCGTAGTTGACAAGCATTGGCCCAATCGCGCAGCGTACTTTGCCACAATTCTGATGTGATTGAATTGGCCCATCCACTTTCTAATATCATCACACGAGATGTGGTCAGTCGGACAGAAAAAGTAGGCACCATTTTGCCTCAGCTGCGAGCTACCAAATGCAAGAAACTGGTATACTCGATCACCAATCCTGATGCCTTTATAAAGCGTCCGCAGCAGACGTTTGTAGATTTCATCGTTTTGTTCTTTCGCAACCAAGATGCGACTGTTTTCATGTTCCTCGGCAAATTGGACCCGCAAGAACCTGTCGTGAAGATGGCTATAGCGTCGTAGAACACGATTCGACATCTCCACAGAGGGACTGCTAAAGCGGATCGTAGTTGGTGTGATGACAGCCTTACGTATAAGCGCACAGTAGTGGGGGATTCGGGCGCTGGGGAAATAAGATGCGGCTTCGGGATTTTTAAAAACGCTCATGGGATCTTGAATTGGTTCATTTTGTTCATCCAGGTATTCAAGTAAGAACCTCGCTCTCGTTTCACCTAGGCTAGACAGTTCATTGAGAAACTCGGCAGGAATGGTATGTTCGTTGAGGAGTCCTCTAGATATGCAAACCTCGAGTTGGTATCGTACCTCGAATGGTAGCCGAGCGATAGGTGCTGTAGAAAATTCAAGCAGGTGCAGAGCGTTGTTCTTGTCTGACATGTGTGGATGTTCCAGCGAACTCCAAAGCTCCGGTGTATTACCATAGATGACGGCAAAATCAGTGCAGACGCGATTAGAAACGCTAAAATCTTCCAGGGCACTGATTAGGTGGCGGTTGACCGAGGCAGGTTGAGTAGGGTCATCTCGAAGAATGAATCTTAGGGTCGTCCAACGACCGATGTTGATGAATCCTGGGTCACCATAATCAGTGTGCAAAGCAACAGGGTGCTTCCTTGAACGTCCTATGTCATCTAGAATATCCGTTACGCGGTGCCAAGAATCGTGCGAGCGCCATTCCTTGTCATCATCATTGAAGGTTGTGGTGACATGATTTGGCTTCCAGTAGTATTGTGGAACAAATTTCAAGGGTATGACAAGCGACATGCCTTCATCCGTGCAAGATGCTTGGCAAACTTCTTTCATTCTTGCAAACTCGATGTCGATCTTGTACTGTCGGATGTGATTACCAGACGGAGATGAAACTGATGTTGTAAAGAAAACGGTAAGGCGCTTGGACATGAGGTCAACTTGGAGCCTGAGTGAATCGTCGCCATGCTCGGAAATGGACTTCAGGATCTTCATTGACTCGGGACTAATGAGACTCCCAAACTGAGTGGCCTTTGGATAGATTCTTATCTTGGCAGGGTGTTGGCGGCCCGCACAAACCGGGCTCGGAACCCAGCATTGGGGCATGGATCGCCACGGCTGAATGCGGATGTCGATTCCATGTAGAAACTGTTGGCTATCTGGGTGGGCAACGGTGTACCTGCCACTTCGCCAAAAGGAACGCGCAGGTGGCGGGTCAAATTTGATCCTGGCTGACTTGGTTTCGTGGCCATTGTTTGCAAAGAGGTCCATGTACACTATGTTGCCCTCATGAGAGAACCAGTCCCAAAGATTGGCCAGTGCGGTTGTGATTGGCAAGTTATCGAGCCTCACGGAGAAATCGGGCCAAGTCTCCCATTCGTGAGGCACTAGGACATTCCCAGCGAGGTTTTCCGGTAATTCTGGACTTTGAGACGTGCTTTTGCGTTGGTTTGAGTTGCTTCGATCAGATGCACCGCTAGACGATTTCGATAGATGACGACGAGGGGAGTATCGAGGTGAAGTCATTTTGAGCTATAAAAAGTCAGGTTCAGCAACGTATTGAGAGCCAATAGACGTACGAGAATCAGTTTTTTGGCCTTTCGAAGGAAGAATGAAAAAGAAATTTGAGCTAAATCACCCAATATTGAAAAAGCCAGATGAAATATGAAGAAAAAAAAAGAGAGCAAGAAAAAGAAGCAATGAAGAAAGCGACTTGGTCACAAGAATGGCAGTGTTCCCGTCACTCTTTAACTTTGGGCAAACCTGACTGGCTAAGGCGCAGAGGTCCAACTCCGAAGGCCCAGTACCTTGGTAGCTTTTGTTTAGTGGAGTTGAGAAGCCAATTTGATAGGAAGAGAAGAGATAGAAGAGAGAGAAAGATGAAATGCAAAAAAGCCGGTGCCTGCCTTTTTGTAGTACTTGAGGCAAGCAGTGATTCAATGTAATACCCTAAGGACTACGGCTGCGTGCATCCGGACACGAGATAAAAAAGCAAAGGGTTTTGCTAGAATTTTCAGGCACAACAAGGGAGTGATGATTTGTACGCTGTCCCTGCTCCAGCCGGGGGCGCACGAGGAAAACATCTTTGTTGGTCGTCGTTAAGTGGTTTGATTCCGACGGCTGTAACGGCTGTAGCCATTTGATGCACCCTCCCGGCGGTTGGATGCATGCACTTCTTTCCCGCCAATGAGCCAGCTTCTTACCCCTGTGCCTTCTCCGTCTAAATCTGGAGCCAATCGCCGCACACATGGATGCTTGATTTTGACAGGAAGCTTTCTTATCAAACGATGTGACGCAGGCCGTATGACGTCTCGGAAAGTTTGAATCCTTGACCGCCCCCGTGAAACACAACCTCGCTCGCTCGCTGGCACTTGTTTGTTTTCTTTTCAATCAAGTAATTATTTTTCTACCAGAAACGATTGTGCACTCCGAATTCTAACCGATCCCGCCCACGCCCGAATTATCCTCTCCCCGTTCCTAGAGCACCAGGTCCTGGCTTGCGCAATGGAAAATTACTCAAACCGTGCACCTATCTATTCCACAAGGTCTAGCATATATTTACCTCGTCTCTCCTGTTTTCCGATACTCCCCTTTTTAGCCCATCATCACTCATCACTCCGGATATGTTCTCGATCCTTGAATACTGATGACACAGCCGTATCTGAACCGGGATATTTGATGTTCATCCACGGCACATCCATAATCTTTCCTGGGTTCATAACCCATCGTGGATCGAGTGAACCCTTGAGGGCTCCCATGACAGCCAATGTCTCGGGGCCAACCTCCCAGAGGAGACTCTCCTTCTTCCCCCAGCCAATGCCATGCTCACCTGTACATGTTCCCTCCATGTCTAATGCTCGCTTCACCATGTTCTTGACGCACTTCTCTACCTTCTCTCGCTCACCAGGAATGTTCTTGTTATACATGATGCTCTCGTGGAAGTTGCCATCGCCAATGTGACCTAGGATACTGGCAAAGAGTCCCAGATCATCCATTTCCTTCTTGCTCACCTCGATGATGTCGGCCAGGCGGCTGAAGGGGACTGCAACATCGGTGCTCCCTGTTTTGACGTTAGTCATGCATCACATTGGCCTCTGCAATCGCCCTCGAGCGACGACTCACATGTCTCGTCTCCATCCTTTCTCAACGACAGCATGGACCAAAGCGATTCCTTGCGCGCCGACCACAGCAGCTTTTGTTCCCGCTCGTCCCGTGCAAACTCAAAGGCGCCCCCCTTGTTGGCTGCTGCGATCTTCTTCACACGCGAGATGGCATCTCTGACACCATCCTTTGTGCCACCAAACTTAAAAAATAGTGTCGGCATCTCCTTCCAAACTCGGGGAGCCGTGGCGCCGCCCAGGTTAACCACTCTCATCTGTACCTCGTCCATAATCTCCATGGCAGCAATCGGCACACCCGACTGCATCACACCGGCTGCGGCCGCAGCCGCATCCCGGATAGTTGGAAAGGTAACGACAGCAACAGAGTACTCTTCCGGAACCACGGCAAGTTTGAGGGTGGCTGGCAGGTAGTCAGTACGATTTAATCCGATACTTGCAGTTTCGTCCCATCCAAATCTTGCATACCTTCGGTCACCAGGCCAAGAGTACCTTCTGATCCAACAAAGAGCGAGTTGAGGTTATATCCAGCAGAGCACTTTCGGGGTCTTCTTCGCGTCTTAATGACGCGTCCATCCGCAAGAACCACGGTCAGGTTGATGACCCAATCCCTCATTGTGCCGTATCTGACAGCATTAGTTCCAGAGCAGTTTGTCCCAATCATGCCTCCAATCTTAGCGCTTGGGCCTGCATCATTCTCGTCAGCCATTGCGATTTGGGAAATGGTCAAGATTTTACAGCATACCAGGATCAATGGGGAAAAAGAGGCCACTCTCCATCTGGGCTAGCTTTTCGTTGAGATCTTGCCATCCAATACTGGGCTGGACCACGATATCCATGTCTTCCTTGTTGAATTCCACGATATTGTCCATGTACAAGAAGTCCACACTGACGCCTCCGTAAGGAGCAGAAAAGTTGCCCTCCAGACTGGAGCCGCCAGAGTATGGGATTATGGGCACATGGTACTCATTGCAAATACGCGCGATGGTCGAGACTTGCTCCGTATTCCGTGGATATGCCACGGCAACAGGGAGCCTATCCAGGTTGACAGTTGACCACTCTGAGTAGCCGTGCACTCGAAGGTCTTCCGAGTCAGTGGAAATTATGTCCTCAGTTCCAATCTCCTTTTCGATCAGTCGAATTGCCTGTGGAAATGTCAGAGTCGAATTCTGCAATGGTGATATTGCTGTTCAGGGACCTACCTCCTCCATCTCGGCCAAAGTGGCATATCGAGAACTAGAGGTTCCGTACAACCCCTTGGCATTGTCGTTCCCATTGAGTGTGGAAGAGAGACCCCAACCAGCAGCACCGGCACCGACAGCCACGGTCAATACCTTCAAACCTGACCAGCCCGAGGCCTTGTTAGGTTCACCGGGCCGGGCCGTGGACGGCTCCGGACCTTGTCTCCGGGCGGGAGTAATTGAGAAGCGGCGTCGGGCAGCAGTCCTCCCAGCGCCGCGGCCCAAGAGGGTTCGAGCACAGCATCTCGCCGACATGATGGAATTGGGAATTTTAATTTTTCAACAACAGCTAAAGTTTCAAGTGGTGGACAGTTTCTTTGTGAGTCTGGACGCCCCGCAATTGGGATTGAAGTGGACCCAGGCCAGATCAGATAACCGGCAACGGCCGTGCTCTTCGGACTCCGCTTTGAGGCCTTTGCGGACGTCGTCGTCGCTTTTCGCTCGTGCGTCCCCTTGCAACCCCCCGTTTCTGATGGATGGGTGAGTGCCGAGAGAAACTGGTGATCCGTGCTTCTGAGCGAGATGGATCACAATAATAAACACGACACCGGGCAAGATGCTTCTGCCCGTCTCTCTACAAAGAAAACGTAGAGGGCGTGTAAATGAGACCCTGGTTGACAAGAGGCTGAGGGATGATTGAAGTCGCAAGTGCAAACAACAGCCCGGAGGCACACCCCGACAACAAGGCCAGAAAAAACGTCCTAAAAATGAGGGGCGACACCCGAAGAACAGTAAACAAGTGTGAGAGCTGTGAAAGTCGAGTGGGAAACCAAGTTTTTAAAAAAACGGAAACTCGGGACGGATCACGATGGGGTACATATACTGTCTGTAATCATCCATCAATACCGCCCCGGTCCCAGTTCCAGTTCCAGTCTAACCCAAGTTCCATCATTATCGCGATACGCGCCCCCCTCCCCCCTCCATCATACTGTACACGGCGAGTTTTTTAGTTCTCTAGCTGTCCAAGTGGATATTTGGCATTGGGGGTCTCTGCCATTTTCTGGTATATGGCGTCGTTTAATGCAGAGTGCAATCAGTCTTGGTGGGACATCCCATGAAGGTGGTCGTCGCTCACGTCATGGGATTCACTCTTTTTTTCTTTGGTCGTTCCCCCCCTCGGCTGTATAAGCCACTAGTGGTCATGAAAATCCAATTGTACGTACTCTTGGAGCCAGTCGGTGAGCCAAAGAAAAAAAAATTTGCTATAGGCGAGGAGTTTTGGCATCGGTATTTGCTCTGTCTTGTCTCAAGCTGCTTTCGCCCCTTGGATGCATCCACATCCCCATCCATGCCATGGTTTCCACCCCATCCCACCTTCTCCC